>JAZHYW010045420.1:0-26741 GCA_037355805.1 Ixodes ricinus | reverse complement strand
GTTTATTTTCATTTCCCATTACAGGTAATGATGGGGCCGAGAAAAAAAGCCGCGATAGACGGCTTGACAAGCTCTCGGCCCCAGTGACATTCTGCGGCAGTCACAGAGAACAAAATGAAACACGAAGGCATTCAATCAAAGAGCAAGCACACTCAACGGATATCAATTACCCTGTCAAAATTTACGTTTACATAATCAATACAAATACATGAACATGCGGAGGAATTACCAGAATAAAACATACAGATACAACATCCAAGTATATACAAAACCAAATATCGGTACATTACACACACGCGTCGTCGTCTGGGACCCCTACACAGTAGTCAATATAGAAACATTGGAAATGGTGCAGAGAAATGCCTTGAGATTTATTTTTAATAAATATGGGCGGTGCGATTCCCCGACATCAGTAATGAAACAAACAGGCCTGACGCCTCTCTCCCACCGCGCGAAAACTGACAGGCTGAAAACTCTCTTTCAGATCATCACGGACAGTCTTCACATCAACACAGACAACATGTTTAGCTTCTCTACCAGAACTAACACTATAGAGCTTCAGACCCAAGATACATAAACAATTTCCAGGACCGCCTAAATTTCTTTAAAAATTCGTTTTTTCCACGAAATATATCCGATTGGAATAGCCTTCACCTCAGCATCATTAATTCAGATTCATTTGAAAACTTCCTGCACCGGCTGGCCACCTTATAGCAAGCGACATGCTCATTATGTCGAAATGTATTCATTTATATATATTTTATGTAACCCTCTCCTACGATGCCCCTATGTTTGGGGTAGTAGTATTGTAAAATAAGTAAATAAATAAATTATATCAAAGCTATAGATGACAGTACATAATTAATTTAAACTCAATTTATCTGTATCAATATTGTGAAAAATTAGTGAATTAATAAGTCTTGGGACTCGGTAGGCTACCATTTCTTTGCCGACCTTCAATCAACACGTTGGTATTTGCCAATAATCGGGGTTACGAGTTCGTTACAACATGTTGTTGTAAATTTGACAATTTTACCAAGGAAGAGGTGTTATGTTGCAATTCTTTTTTAAGCCTTGTGGATAGTCTATAGCCATACATATTTTTGATACTAAGTATACTAAGATTGTTTCCACAGTCTTAAGAACATGAAACCGTGTAAAAGCCACTACCACCCTTACAAAAAAAAAAAGCCGAAATTGCTGTTGTCGTTACGTTAATTCTTAACGAAATGCCCTAGCATTTAGCGCAGGGGTTCCGACTCAGCGAAGGATGGGAAATACAACCTCGCAACGGTCTGCATACTTGAAGTTCGAAGAGCCAGTTCGTTTTCCCGGGCGTCCGCTGTTTCGGCTGCAGCCGCCACCGCTTAATCTCTCTCCCGCTTCCGCAGGTCTCTTTCCTTCTTGTAAGAAGGAAAGTGGACCTAACGAACGAGCGAACGGAGCCAAAAATCACGGCGGAAACCGCGCAACGCGCCGCGGTTTCACGAAACCAATTCACTCCAGTCCAGTCAAAACCATTCCAAACCATACATGCCTTGCACGTGACGTCGTATGGCAGCGTATCAGCCGCCATTGCTCCGTGCCATGTTCCTTTGCCCGTACATTCTGCAGCACACATTTCGTACCATCGTATTTGTTTTTCACGCCAATCCTTGACGATAAGAACAAATTCGATGTTGCCAAATGTATGCTGCAGAAGGTGCGGGCACAGAGATGGTACGGAGCAATGGCAGCTTATATGACGTCAATGCAAGCTATGTTATACATAGCTTGCATTGACGTCATATAAGCCGCCATTGCTCCATCCAAACGGAAGACGGCTGCGCCAGGACAATAAATGCTAACGCGTTTAAAAAATAATTGGGCGTGAGTTTTTCATTGATCGGTTAAATTCCCCGCGGGTCAAACATTAAAAAAAATTTTCTCTCGATTTTTTTTTGTTTCGATGCTCAGTAACGCGACAGACACCTCAAACCGGGTCTTGCCGAGCGCCATACGATAGCACACCCCACTACGCGCACGAGTGCAGGGGCTGCATAGCTTAAGCAAAGTACGCCGTCGATCGACGAACAATGGACTCGGCACAAGACAATGGCATTCACCGAGGGAACCTGCGAGGGCGTTTGAAGCGATAAAAACGGACTTTAAGTCCGCAATAGCCGCCGTCGAAAGGCGCCATAAGTACATGGCCCATTCACCATGCAATGTCTAGACGGCCGGAGCGTGCATCAAGATGGAGGAGAAACACAAAGTACGCGTGCCGTCTATAATACCGCAGCGCCGCGTCTCGGATGGCCGATTTCCAGACGAGGCGCTATCGGCGGCACATCGGTCCTTCATGCGCGCCGTGATTCCAGCCTCGGAACGACGTCCCGTTGGTGTCGAAGGCAACGCGTGGTCGTCGCCCCCGTCGGTATACCCAAACGAGATTATTTAAACGCGCCCGCACCCCACGCCCCAGATGCGTCGTGCGTGGCTCTACATTACGCAAGAGTGCCCGAGGAGTTGATTCCCAACGTCTATTCAAAACACCGTCGCAAGCAGCGCTTAGACATATGGGCACTCGTACATAAACCACCGCACCTGGAGAGCGTGCGGCGTGCCCGCGTAACCGGAGTTGATACCGCATATCCAGCCACCAGCCACGCAACCGAACGCGCTCGTTCCCCGTCGCAGCCAAGCGCGCAGACAACCGCTCGGACGGACCGAGTTGCGGCGCCGACGCGATCGGAGCGGTACCTCGGTCGGAGCGAGAGGTCCATATTTTAGCGACGGGCCCCGCTACAAATCAAGGCGCGAGAAGGAACGAGTCGGCCAGATCCCAGGGCGTTCGCCCGGAGGCCCCCTCGGCGGCGGAGTCGGACGAGCGGCGACGCCGAATAGAAATCGGCCGGTCCGATTATGATCCTGCGTCTCCCTCAAGAGCGGGGGCCCCGCGCAGGGGACCGGCGACCCCAATCCCTGCCAGCCGCCGCTTTATCGCGCGCTCTTTCGCAAGGGACACTTCATTTTGCCTGCCCCAAAAATGGCCGCTTCCCCGGCATACCGATCGCCCAGGAAAAGAAGAAGACGACGCCGTGTCACGGACCTGGCCGGGCACGTACGGCAGCCGACCTTATCGGTGACGGCCCTGCTGCTCGCTGCGCCCACTGCGACCGCCGCGCACCGGGCCCGCTGCGTGCGGGCGCATTAAGGCTCGGGCCTCGTTCCGGCCAGGTCGGACGTCGACTGGGAAATCGACGGAGGCGGCGAACAAACATAGCGTGCGGACGATGTCGGAGTCGTTCGAGTGTCCAAACCGCGACGCCCGTAAAGAGTGACGGGCACGCGAGCAGACAGGGCGGAAGGCCTCCCGGGAAAATGCGTACGATGAAACGAAAACAAAACGAAAAGGCCAACTCCGAAGGTGGGCCGGTTAATTCCATGCGTTGCGCAATCCCATCAGGGAGTGGCATTTTTCACCCGATATTGGACGACCGAAGAGCCTAATCTGCAACTTAGCGTCGGCCTCGTTTGCAGCCGGCACACGTGGCGGGCTTTTTAATCGAAACGGCGTGGACCGATATCGAGGCATTGCGGAGGAAGCCTGTCCGGGCCGAGACGACGGCCGCGGCTGTCCGGGTTCATTCACCGCGTCCCTTGGACCGACCCCGGACTACGACCAGGAGCACGTTCCGGGAGCTCTACGATGTCTCGCAACTTCGAAAACAGCGAGCGCAGAAACCGTCTCTCTCTGATCCCCGAAGTGCTTCGCCTGACGTTCAGCGAATGCAATTAGAAACTACGTTATTTTTTCGCAGCAACCAACCCACTAATGACCTTTCCTCGACGCATTTCAAATCAACTAATAATTTAAAAAATAAATAAGACACGGTCGTACGGTCGTTTGCACACTTCTTCCTTGGAATAGAATATTTTATACAAATTTATGTGCGCCTGTTGTCAGCAACACGATCGAAACTTTGCTATGTATCGTAAAGAGCGCAAGGCTACCTTATACCTCGGAATAAACTGTACCCTTAATTTCTGCACTCGGCCAGATCGCCATTTAGGCATTCTTAATGGCGACTTCGAGGGCGAATTGGTGAGGAATACTCTATTGGGCAGGAGATCGAGCTATAGAGGGCGCTTTATCGAGGTTGTTGTCCCCACAGCCCGGTGTTTACTAACACAGCATAACAAAGAAATTGAACCTCGTCATGCACGGTCTGGGCACGAGCGCTTCGATCTTACCAGCACTTTGGTCGCACGAGGAGTGGCCTTCAAATCGTCATCTTCGGTGTCGCTGATCAAAAACAAACAAGAAAATTCGGTTTGTTGTCCCCACAGCTGAAGCGTGCCGCTAGAGGCGTGACTGTTCGATCTCCTCCCCAATAGAAATCACTTTAAGGAGGCGGATTCTGTGGCTTTTGCTTTCCCTGTCCCATACATGTACAGAAACAAACGAAAGCATAACGAAACGACACAATCAACCCGGTCCATCTCAACCGAACCTCTAAAGCCGGGGTCACCTGCTCATACATCATACAAAAGAGAGTCTGCAAACACGTGTCACCACAATATCCGTGCTTCGAACGCCGCGCGCCCAAGTCTTTATCCTTGAACTCATTGCCATGTGTGCATTCGAATCACGGATCTCGCGGTGACTCGGGTTCGAATCTGTATGTAGACTGTCATGATGTTTAAGCAGTGTGACCCTGGCTTAAAAAAGACTCACGGTTAATTCGTGCGATTGCGAACTGCCAACGTATCTGTAGACCATAGCAGGCACGGTCGTATCCACATACCTAAGCTTTCACACGTCGTACATAGATGGGGCGTGTGTAACATACAGAGTGTTAGTTATTCACAATGGTAGGTATCCATGCTAACGGGACGTACAAGCCAGACGCAATCGATCCCAAAACTGAGGCGGGTTCGATGAGACTGGAAGACAGCACGGGCAGAGAGTCGGGGCAAAGATTAACGTAGCGTATTCTCGCGCGGTTCCCGAACAAAACTACAGGTTTCTGGAGTCCCCCAGTCATTAGTCCCGATGCCAAGAAGCAAGCGCCACTTTCACGGAAGCTGCACTGCTCGTTCTCGAGTAGCAACAAGTGAGCAAACAATCGGTTCTCCGCCTCCGTTCCAACCGCCCGCCGGGCATAATGGCTGGCGGACACGCACAGAACGCACTTGAATTCTGCTCTTTGCTCCGCATACGTCCTTTGTTATATTACTTTAAATGCTAAGCGCGAAGAGCAAGGACACGAAAAAACGCATCCACCAATCAAGCCCCAAGATAAAAAAAGAAAAAGCAGACGAGGCACAGTTTAAACGCGAACTGAATCTTCTCAAACGTGGCAAAGGAAGAGCGAAACGTCGGACTGAAGACTCCGACCAAACCTGTGATTAGCTTAAACGGAAAAAGAGATAATGCGCCCGACCCTCCCCGTTTCAAATGGTTTGCCCGCTACTTACATACACGGTCTGACCCGCGTTCCGGACTGCAATGATACTCTCCCACTCCACTCGGAAAAAAAGAAGTAAAAACGAAGCCGCGACGAAACGTTCCCGAGCATTTGCCGCCGGAGCGACCGCCGGAAGCTGTCCGCGGACACATCTTCCCCGCAGCGCTGCACTCCGGAATGTCCAGCCAGGCGTGGAGAAGGCCGGACAGAACACTCGGCACGCCGACAAGGCAAACACCCGAATCCGGCCGGACTGTATACTTACCCGCTGAGCGTGGAGCGGCAATTTAGCGAGGTCTCGGGTTAGGATCTAGAGCAAACACGGCTCGGTTCAATGGTTCGAGCGGCCTTCCAGAAGTGAAGGCGCGAAAAGATGGAAACAGGCGGCGGCGTTGTTCGGTCCGCTCACAAATGCATGACGGCAGCTCGGGTGCATGCATGAAGGACGTCGCGCTATGTCCGCGCGGGGGTGTACGCGCGGCGCCGAATGAAAAGGCTCGCGGGACCCATGCGGAACGTCGGCTCCTCGGCACTCCTCTAACGAATTGCTGACGGCAATGACAGCGCCCGTGGGCTCGTCATTCCCCTGAGCGAGCGCCGTCGCCGACGGGAATGAACGCAACATCGTGGCCGACGGAGTCAACCGAACTGCGAGTCCGAAGCGGCTTTAGCTCTTCCGGACGCTTGCGTTGAGCTCACGCAGTCAAACGAGGCGGCGAGCGTGAATGCGAGTCAAGAACAACGAAGCGTTGGCACACAATCACGACCGTATATTAAGATGGATGCGAAACAATCGCCTGATGCGTCGAGTCTTAACTTTGAGGGAACAAACAAACCAACGGGAACGCGCGAAAATAATTCGAGTAACGAGCTAAATTATACAATAACACGACATTCATCAGTAACGGTAGCGTGGAACTTTACGAAATGACGTATTCCCTTCAATACTTTCGAAGCAGAAATAAAGCCACCACGTACAACGAGGGAAAGAACAGTCAGCAGTTATTGATCAGTTACAATTTTTCTCCCAACCGCGGGGACGTGTCGGATTCTCTTGCCGACAGACGGCAAGAGTGGACCATCCACCATGTACAGCGGAAGAAAACACTGTCCAGACGGTGCTCCCTGGCAAGTTGCCTCGTTTGGTACAATGCGCAGTCACGCACGGGGTATTGCAGAACCATGCAAGTGCCCAGGAAGCGGTGCCACATACTGGACAAAGGCTGGCGGAACGCCTTCTCGGAAGACACCTGAACCATGGCAAATGCTGACCGGTCTCGGTAACGGTCATCGGAACAATTGCTCGCGTATGCTGCGCGCAACATCACCGCAGCGTGCAATAGGAAGTGGCGCGCCACCGCTTATTGGCAAACTAGCGGATTCTCGGACGCATCCGCAAAACCAATCACCCAGCATCCAAGTATTCGTCCTCGTTTACATTCCGCCGAAAAACGGAAATAAATAAGTAAAAGAAAGTGTAAAGAAAAGTCGTCGTAATTTTCTCGGAAAAGGTTCTACATCACTCTCCTACTTTTCCTGAGGAATCTTCTCCCCACCAGTTTCGCTTCCTTGTGTTTCCTTTTGTTGTTATTTTTTTGGCGGCGAAGAGAAACATTCCCGGGCGGGCTCCTCGTGCGGAGAGACCGTATGCACCTGGAGAGGGGAACTAACTAACCGAGCGAGGTGTCCGGAACCATTCCCTGAAGCCGTTCCCGGAGCTCCCTCACCCTAACGCAACCATTTGCGGCACTCAATAATTCTTCCCAGACACGTATATGTTGCCCACCGTACCTGGTAGGCTTTCGCTCGCTTAGCGGACCGCTTCAAAAAAGGCGGGCCGGACGCGGGAAAAACGGCGTTTTCCCAAAATGAATGCGCTCGTCCAAACTACATACACGCACCGCCGCTCGTGTTTCTCTCTCTCCGCCTGCTCTCGTCCTCGCCGGTACTCATGCCGCCTCTTTGTGTGTTTCTTCGTGTTGGCCCCTTCTTTACCTTCTGTTTCAACCTGGTTCCCTCTCCCTCCGGGTTCGAGGAGCGAGAGAGAAAGACAGAACGGTAAAGCCGAGAAACCGTGTAATTACGATAATGAAGAGGGGGGTCGCGACGGTCAAACGGATTGGCACGGACCGACTAACCCAGAGAGAGAGGAACTAGCCGAAATTGGTCGAGTAAGGATGCCCCCTGCCCCATTCCCGCCTCGCGAGCGCCCTGGGGCACGGGCCTTCCGACAACAACAACAACGCAGCGCAAACTCGACCGAACACCGAAGCGTGCCTTTTCCTTCGGGACTCGAACGTGCACGCGGCGCCCCTCATTCGCCCATGCACACATGCGCGAGCCGCCTCTTCCACAGTCCCGTAATTAAAAGACGAGCCACGGCAGCAACGAACCAAGACAGGAACAGGCAGGTTCTCTCACTCTCTACGCGTCTGCAAGAACACGCGAGATTTTCTTTCCAGGAAGCAAGATCGTCCGCTGCAGTGGCGGCGCCGACGGCCTTTTTCCACGCCCGTCCCGGCTGTAGTCCCCCCGCCATTTCATTATTACAAACTGCCTAATTTTTTGGAGAATGCCTCTCCTCTCCTCTTTTTCACTGCGCCACGATCGACGCTTTCCATCCTCCGTTTCACCTTACGATGGACCGCATCGGACGCTACGAGCCAGCGGAGTCAATTCAATGACAGGCGACATTCGGAAAAGGCGCCGCGACGAACGTAGGAACGCATGGTCACGTGATGCTAGTTTACGGTGCTGGATTGGCTCCAATGGCACGTAGCATCCGCTGCGGTCCAGCGTAAGGTGAAACGGAGTTTAGCGGAGCTGTACGCGATGAGAGACTCAACGGGGACCGGGCGGAGGAAGTCGGCGGCGACACGCGGCCGAGGATTCCAGGCCGTGCGGGTGTCGCTGCTGAATGTCTCCCTTTTATTCGAAAAGCAGGAAGCCACGGCGCGTTTCTTGGAAGGGTCCGGCCCCCGAGAGAGGCGCGCCGTCGGGGGCCCCGGCTCGGGAGGACGCGGATCGCGTTACTGTGCCACGTGTTTCGCAGGCCCCGATGACGCAGCAGGGCCCCGCCGCGACATTCCCGAGGGACGGCGCGAACAACCGGCGCCCTCTGTTTCTTAGCGGCGGCACGTGGGCGTCTTTCTACGAGCGATTTTATTTTTTACGGCGGGATTGAGTGGTCCTTGTGTCGACTTGTACAGACGCTTATCGGGCACACAGACGAATGCAGAATTCATGGACGCCTTTTTCTCGACCCTATTGTGACCGCACCGTAAATTAACAGCAACATAGCAGCACCAGCATGAAGCTGTAGGAGAACCTCGGAACAGAGTTTTGCTGGAGTCATCACCAGTTCTGCTCTACAAAAGCCAAATGCGCGAGAACGCGCAATTAAGCGAAACAGATCGTTTTCCACGAGCCCGGGCAAGAAGGCTTCGTTCGACAGCCCTATGCTCGCATCCGTGCCTCCCAGAAGCCTACTCTTAAAATAAAATTTACATTACAGGAAAAAAGACGATGTCGCCATGAAATATACCTGTTCACCGGCGCCTACGTACGGCCCGTACCGTTTTACCAATGCGAAAAAAGGGCTATAAATGCGCAAGGAATCATTTACGCCACGGCGAAGCTACTGCGTGCGCTAACCCTACGGAGGCTATTGACTTCACTGGACAAACAATGGGAAAATGCAGAACGTTCGCAAACAGTGCCAAATAAGCTTCTCTTACGCTTATGCAAATAAGCTCCCCCTTTCTGGTTCCGCGACAGCTGTGCGCGTGACTTTGACGAAAACGAAAGGGCTGGTTTTGACGAAAACCCAGCGGTGTCTGTCAGTTTGTCAGCGCCGCGATGAGAGGAAGAGGTTGACGCGTGCTCACGTCAGCGCTTCGAACCAATGGGAGCGTCGCATGGGACAACTGACAAACGGAAGACACCAGCGGGTTTTCGTTAAAACAAGCGTTCTGATGCTAACGCATTAAAATCACGCAGATATCAATGCTTAGAGCGCCGATTCGCATGGGGCGCTAGGCGGACAGAACGAGCATCCACATAGACAACCTTATCGAGAGCCTCAAAGCTCTCAAGCGGCTTGAACCTTATAATATGGGAACATATCGAACGCCCTTATGAACGGATGCACTCAAAACGAGAGAGGATACGGTAGTTTGTCTATATTGCTTAACGCCACAATTTCGGCTCCACACTAAAACGAGCGGAGCCATCTCGAGCAGCTTTGAACTGGGCAAATGGAGCACATCACTTGACGAGTTGGCACTGCGCAACCTTGTAGCGTAGAGACAGATGAGACAAACACAAACACGAAGCTTTGTGTTGTGTTCGATTCCCTCTGTCCCTCGTCCCCACGATCCAGGATTAAAATGTTTATATTAAACCAAGTCACCTGCATCGTGAACTTAAATTGACTTTCCGTAACTCAAACTCTTAATCTATTAAATTTAAAAGCGAGTCTGAACCTGGAATTCAGATATAACAGCGTAGTGAAATTGTCCCACGAGAACGGAATATTATGTTGTGCCGCAAAAGAAGAAAAGGCGCCACGAACCAGGAGGAGAGCAGGCAGCGGTAGCGGTGCAGAGGGTACGAGCCGAGTCCCTCCCTATAGATTGCTCTCTGCCGCGCACGAAAACACTGGCTGTCCCTAACGCATCTGCGACGAATAAAGTCACGAGGAGAGAATTCCGTCGCCCCAGCCGATCCTCCTCTCCGACGTGCGACAGGCGAAACACAATGCCCGCGAATTGCGATGGAGGAGACCGTTCCCAGCAAACAGATCGAGATGCTCGTGCACGATCCGATGTCGCCGTGGTACACACCGTGCACCGGTGTGCGTCTCCAATACGGCGAGGCGACAAAGGTCGGTCGCGAATGTCAGTCAGACCACCGGGAAGGCGACCCGTTCGGAAACGGCGCAATAGCCCCCAGGTGCCCCAGGTTGTCTTAGGTGCGCGACAGAACGTCGTCTCGAGACTCCCAACGGGAACGACGCGTGAAAAAGGGGATCGGGTTTTCGAAGGCGTGGAACGAGGCGAGAAATTTTTCAGCGTGTAAGAAATACGACGCCGGCTTCTTGGGGGACCGAGTCGCCCCCTTTCTGCCAGCCATGATTCAAGATTTGCAGACGAAATTTTTCGGAAGGGGTCTATTACGAGATCGTCGTGTACCCTGCATCTTTGCAGAATATTGCACGATATGGGGGAGGTTCAGCGACCCTATAGTACATGTGCGCTTCAAGCGCTCGTCTCTCTTTTTTTCTCGCTTTTTGTGTGTGTGTAGAGGCTTGGCGCAGCACGCATCCAATGCGTGTTTGTAACAAAGCAAGTATTTTTGCTTTGGGTTGCGAGGGAAAATGTACCGAGCGGCGACGCCCGAACACCCTAGCTAGTAGAGACAACTCTTCGAAGCTTCTTCACGAAAGACGTCGCGCATAACCGATTGCTTTGCGTTCTTCATATGGTGGGATTAAGAAAAATGTTATATCCCTAAATTTTACTTCGAGCAGTGTGCTGGAACACTGACACTTTTCAAAGGACCAGTTTACCTGCAAGTCAGCTTTCCTCATACAACTTCGCAGCCGCGTTCTCCGCATCATCACCTGGCGATCCAATGAACGCTGTCTCAGGCCCTCAGCGTACAAGAGATGTAAGTTTTCGGTCACCTAATTCGGTAGCTTCACCGAAAAGCCGCAGTGATCTGCTATACACAGAGGTTCTCTGCTAACACCGCTCTCTCGTAACGCTGCAACGGAGGCTTAAGGAAAAAAAATTATATGAACGTTATCACGCCCCGAAGGTGTGAAGGAAAAAGCGTGGCTTTGATAATGATGACAGCCATGAAATCACGAAGGACGACGAAAGTGCATGGTGTGACTATAGTTAAACTGATTTCGGAGCACCGTTTGGTACAGTCAAGGTCCCCTTTAGAGGGACAACAACTAACCCTGCAGCACAGCATACTTCATTCTCATTCATTTCACCGCAAATACCCTGTCAGGATTCATGTCTGGGCCTGTCCAACCAGGAGACTGCCTTCTTTCCTTCCCAACTCTTACGGAGCCGCTCATTAGCAACCGTTGCACAGCAGACACTTCCATTCCCTCAAACAATCAACCAGCTGTTTAGCCGTGCATAAAGCACCAGAAGCGGCAATGAGAATTTTGTTGCATCGGTGATTATTTTTGTCTAAAGAAGTGCATCACATCATCTACTTTTGAAACTCATTAACGTCGACTGGCTGTTTTGGGCATGAAATCAAAGCTAAACTAAAACGTATTCCACTGAAAAAATGTTACGTAGGATACAATATTTCTTAGTAGAAACCAGGATGTTTGACGAAGTTTTGAGAGTTGCAATTGAACTGCGCATGCAGTTCCCTATTCTATTAAGAAAACTTTCCTCATTTCATTATGCATGTGAACGGAAATTAAACCAACACGTAGCATTTTACGATGACGCAAAATAAGCATAAGGGCGCGGTTGTCCAATGCTAAGGCCAATTTAGTTTCAAGTCAAACTTTATTGACTGAGCTTTCGGAACGTTGGAGAAGCGTATAGAGAAATAAACTTTTCACCTTAGCATTCGGCTGCGCTACAGCGAAGCGAGACAGCCAGGATTGCGGTGTTCACTCTGTGGGTGTCGCTTCTCCGCCGGACACCGGCATGCGGTGAGAAACACACTCAACGGCCCGTTGAGTCAATGACTTGAGCATGCTCCAAAGTTCTAAACCACCCGAGCTGACCACGAATATACTGAGAAACAACGTAGAGCTTGCGAGGATTGTGAACGTTCGGATGTAGGGCAGGGAAATAAGTACTTTGGCGGAGTTTGGCGCAAATGGTGCAGCAATCACATTGACTGATTGATTTTAATGGCAGAGAGACAGAGAGGTTAGCAATCACATAATTGCCATGAACAAAAGTCATGGAAATGTGCTCTGGTATATCGTGCTCAGCTAGAGTGTAATAGCATGGCCTCCGAGATTTTTCCCGCGCTCTGCTCCGGCCTTTCCAAACGCTCGCCTGCCCAGCAGAAAAAGCGAGCCGAGCCAGTTCTCCAGATGTCCGCATGCGACGCTTAGAACCGAACCAGAAACGGAAACACAATCGCCTCAAATCACGCTGTCAAGTGCGAGCCCGCGGCATGAAGCTTGCAGCGTCATTGTTCTCATCATCAGAATAGAGAAAGGTAAGTTTATCTCTGTTGATTCGTAATGTTCATTCGCTGCTCCGGTCTTTGTGCTGTTTCGCTGAATGATACCTCAGAATGCAAGATCGGAAAAAGAGAAAGCCAGCTGGGTGTAAGACGTGTTTCTCCCATCGTCAGAGGGCCAGCCAGCCCAGTGGCACACACCACACTATGTCTTCGATCGACAGGGTGGTCATACTGCTCGGCTACAAGCTCGACCGCAAGCTGGGAGACTTCAGAGCCCGCTTTCACGAAAACAGCCACCAGGCTGTTTTCGTGAAAGCCTTTGGAACCCTAACACGCGGGTGCTGGACACTCTGCATCGCCGGAAATTCGGTTGGCTCGTCTGCAAGCCGTGCACGCAGGGAGCCCTCGCCAGGCGCTCGAGACCGGCCTCCTAGAAGTCTGCAGCCCATGGTGGACCCACAAAACCACCGTCGCGAAGACCGTTGCAAGCCTAACGATCTTCATCCTCTTCAACCGCAACATCAGCCACTCACCCTCGTCCACAAGCTCCATTTAAACCATCATCACTACTTCTTTTAAAAATGCATCTGTGCAATACCATCTCATCATCCTTGGACGCGGCGCAGTGGTCCTTCACGGTATGGGCGACTTGCCTTTCTGCGGTGCCGCGGATATCTTGAGCCAAAATAAATCACTATCACTATCACTATATTTATTGCTAATCTATATTTTGACTTGCTTTCGTGATTTGTATTGGCTGAACGTGTTGTGCTTTACTGAAATGATTAGACACGCAGTTCCCTTGAAAAAAACGTCGTGGGCATTTTGTTCTACGCCTTTCGCGCTTCGAAAAGATGAACCTTAATATTTCGATCAACTTCTTCCCTGCGAAAGGTCTGTGTAATACGGCGAGAGGCGGGGAGCACATTTCGTTCTCAATCCGTAGACCGACGATAATGGTAATGATGATAATTCGCGGCTATTTCTTTGTGTTGTTTGGTTTCGTTGCGAGCGCTACCCAAGCGCCCCACAGCAACAGTCTCCACCGCGCGAATACAATGGCCTGAGGGGCGCAGCCAGCGCGCGAAAAATCACGGAGGCCATGGTAGTAGGAACTTGAAGAGTGTTACACAGTCACTTCCATTTCGGTGAGTCCCTTTGGTCTGAAAGTGGGAAGCGTTAAAACTCACGTAAAAATAAAAACGAACAGAAAATATGACAGAAATTTTAATATGTAAAAACAGTATAAAAGCTCGTTAAAAAAAAGACAGAAAAGAAATACGAATGTCGCGTGGGTACCTACCGCACAAAAATCGAAAATATTGTTTTAACAAAATCATATTGACGATTTTGGTACAGCAAATACCCTGGTGTGGTTCGCTTTATTTTTTTATTATTCTATTCCTTCAAACATTAATTGGACAAATTTTTGTTTTACCAATTATTTTTTGTTTTGCTCGGAAACGCGCATACGCTCGGTGATATCGCAAAAACCAGAGCAAAGCGGCGTACAAGTGGAGTTTTACCACCGCGCATTCAGCATTTCCTACGCACGCGAAAAGCCTGGGGTGTTTATGCCAGCGTTTCGTGCAGCCAGAAGCTCAAAAAAGCTCCGCCGCAACAATGAATGATACAACGGACCCTATGGTCACTGCAGGCACGTAGCCAGTATTTTGCTTCGACGGGGGGGGGGGGGCAGGCCCAATGGGCCCCCCCCCCCCGGGGCTACATGCCTGGGTCACTGACAGGGCGAGAACGGCAGCGAGGAGTTTCAGTCGTCCCTCCTCCAGCGCGAACTTCACAAGTTCGGCAACCCTTCGGCGTCTGCACCTCGAGCGCGCGCGCAGCCAAAGCGACGGAAGGCATGGAGCGCGTGCTGGAGACCGGCCGTCCGAAAGACACGTCCTGCCCTTCTCACTCGATCGGAAACTTTAGCTAACCATAGACGACAGCGAGCGACGCCGCTGTTTTTCTACAGTGGCTCGGTGAAAGCACGTGCTCGCGAAGCCAACCAATCTCCCGCCTTTTGTCGCCTGACCCCGCTCTCTGCGCTTGAGTACACGCAGAAAGCGTGACCACGTGGTGCCAGACCGACGACGGCTGATTAGTCCAACCAGTACATAACTTCCTCCGCCGCCTCTGCTTAAAGGCCCTGGACCCAGGATTTTCCAGCCTGATAACGCACTTCGGTGGATGCTCGAGCTTCTTGTCAAAGACGGGACATTAGAACGAAAGCTGTAGCATTATTATACTGACCACATTTCACTTACCATGAAACGCCAGCTGCTCTCTGTTTCTACTTTCATTTCAGTATCCTGCGTGGCGCACGCACCGGCTGCGGACTTGCTACTCCTCACTGCAGGTGCGCCATCTGTCCTCAGCTCCATTGACTAGCGGCCGGCGGCGAGGTTTGATTTTTCGGACAAACCGGCGCCAAAGCCTGCACTCTTACTTGTAAATTTTCGGTGGGTGTAAGATGATGTGGCGTTTATTGTCAATTTTCCTGAACTACACTGTCCTTTTGTACCGTTCGAAAGAGGGACGAAGCCTGGTCAGGACTCAGGTTGCCTTTTGCTCCTCTCTCCTAGACGTGATTTTCTAAAATATAAGCATTCAAAGAAACAAACAAAATCATTTTGAAAGGCAACTAGCCGGATAGAAATGAATTTTTTTCTAGCTTTGTTTTAATAGATTTTATCATTCGTTTCACCTTAATTAAGAGCGCAGCCGACATTAAGGGCTTAAGAGGTCAATCAGGAAGCGTCAGAAACGCGATGTCACGGCAATGGTCATCTTTCAGTGCGTGGGTCAATTCTCATCGCCTAAACCAATCAAACGCAGTGAATGCTCCATGGCCTCGTGCTTTCAGCGTGTTACTCTGTACTCGTACGTCTCTGAGAATTTGACTACGCTTATAGTTATGGTGAAGCGAAGAACAACTCACATTTAGTTAAAATTTATTAATGTAACTAAAATTGTAACGATAAGCTAGATACTTGAAACTAACGGTAGCTGATTACTTTATTATTATTATTATTAATTCCATAGGGGCTGCGCCGAGACGACTCCGTTCCAAAAGTAAAGAGGGACGAAAAAACAGGTTTCTGAGGAACGCGTATACAGCACCGCGTTACGCTTCAGGTTACCGGTATAAGCGCCGATTGATTTTAAGCTGTCGACAGAAAGATAAATAACATTCACGAAGCGTCAAATCACTAAGCCAGCACACTACAATAAGGCTTCCACGTCAATTTGAGTTCATCCCCATGAAAATTGAAAGCAGGAACCATATAGCAATCACCGAACGTCCAGAGCAGTTCACTTTATTGTAACTGTGTGCCTTTTGTGTATATTGAAAAAAAGCCATATTACGAAGGCGAGAGATAATATTTGAAACAAATTAAAATATTAACCTATTCACTCAGTTGTTCGAGGTCAAACGTTTTATTTGAAACACAACGTCCACGCTGAACCCAAAATTGTGCGTCAAAACATACAGCTTACGAAAATCTTAATTTAAATTACATTTGCTCGCAGTAGGGTTTCTTCTTACAGAGAAACTCCACTCAATACGAAAATTTCAGATAATGAGTTATTCCACGTTAGAAATCACTAAGAAAAGGCACTACGTTATTTGTTTCGCGAAAAAACAGGATATATATTGTTAAATCTTACTTTAAACACGAACAGAAATTGAAACCGAAACTTCGGCTCCGTCACAACGCATTGAGCCTCAGGCCGCCAAAAAACATGTAGAAGATTACAAATATCTGGGAAGTATGGTTAGTGAAGGAAGACAGTATCTAAACGACCATGACGATATTGTCAATAAAGAAGGAAACGAGATTCAGCTATCATGAAACACGGGGCACTATGGAACTATAATAGATATGAAGTCGTTAGGGGTGTATGGAAGGGAGTCATGGTGCCAGGACTGTCATTTGGGAACGCGGTATGTGTGTATGAGGGTCAGAAATCCAGGCAGGTTTAGAGATACAGCAAAGGAGTGTGGTAGGTTGGCATTAGGGGCACATGGAATACACCAAATGAGGGAGTACACGGGGATATGGGTAGAGCATCTTTCGAAAGTAGAGAAGCGATCAGTAAAGTAAATTTTGAACAAAGACGACAGCTGAAGTTGAGGGATACGATGGTGGGCAGCGAAAGTGTACAAGTATCTATATATGAAAAGTCTAAACACTAAGTGGACAAACCGAACCCGCAAGCTGAGATCTAAAATACATTCAACGAGATAGGAGCCGATCAGAGCACATCGGTAGAAAAGGGAGTAAATAAAACAGAGAGAAATTGTGGGAAGAAGAATGTAGAGGAAAACGAGCTTGAACAATATACAGAGCAAAAAAAAAAAAAGACAAAAGAAATAAAGAAGGAACAGTTGTATGGTAATTCACTGGGAGCTCACTACTGTTTGAAGCTAGAACAGGGGTGCTAAGAACGAAAACATGTAGGGGCTGAATTCAGGAAATTGACACTCTATGCAACATGTGCAGTACGAGGAAACGATAGAACACGTAATTTCAAGAAGGTGCACGGGGCTTCGTCCCACCCTCTTGGGGGGGGGTGACTACGGATTTGGAGGAGTCACTGGATTTGCTGAACATGGATGGACGAATGGGTAGGGAAATAATTGCGGTAACTAAGAGATGGAGAGAGTGTAGTGGGAAAAAAATATAGGGGAGGCAGGCACGTAGCCAGGATTTTCTTTCGGGAAGGGGGGGGGGGGGGGGCCGCCGCGACAAATTGCTGTATGAGGGGGAGGGGGAGGAAGTCCCAACAAGATGGAAGATTTCCGGGGGGGGGGGGGGGCGCCCATGCCCCCCTCTGGATACGTGCCTGTTAGGGAGGGGTAAAAAAATACAGATAAAAATAAGCAATGGAATCACTTTAAAAGGGGGGGGGTTGTGTCATAACAAAATGTATACAAATTAAAAAAAGAAAAAAAAAAGAAGGGATGATGAAAGGTTAGGCTAGGCGGCGCAAGCTGCCGCCGTTACAAGATATAGCCATTACCGTCCATCCATCCAAAGCATGGCAATCAAGTGGTACGCGATGTCACGTGATCCTCTGCGCAACGACGGGTGGGATTGGGGCGGGCCGGCGGGCCACCGTTGGGGCGGGCATGTGCCAGGCGCAAGTGTCGTCTGCACCGCGCTCTTCACCACATACTGGTTTGTATGACATTCGACGACGACTAAACAACCGCGGCAGTAGTCTGCGCACGTAGTTTGAGCGAAACTCCGAGAGACAATTATAACAAACGGTGAGGCGACAACGCCGGTTGTGACGCGGAAGAGGCGGCCTCCGCTGAGCGCCGAGACGGAACGTTGCTCACTTCACCCGTTACGCTTGCCCGAAGAAGTAAAAACAAACAAAAATACAAGGGAGATGGGTGATGATGTTTACGTCAATGGTGGCTACGCCAACGCCGTAGCCTTGACTGTGCTGTTGGTTGCGCTCAATTCGCCCGCTAGAGTCAGCCGATTTCGGCAACTGGAGCGTTACGAAGTTTGCCAGACCGTTTAAGAAACATTTAGACAGAACCAGGTAGTAATATTTGGCATGTAGAGCTTCCTAAACGATATTGAAAAAGGCTGCATTTTTTTTTCAAAACAAAAAAGAAACGAGTTGCCCTTTAAGTTTCCCTTAGAGTACGCGTGGACAGATGAAGATGACACATGTTCACGAATAATGGAGCCTAGAGTACATAGAAGTCCAGAAAAATATCACCAGTCCTAAACACGCGCAATCTCGCACTAATATTTTATTTAGAAAAAAAGAAAGAAAAAGCAGACAGGGCTTTTATGATATTTCAGCAAAGAAAGCGGACGTAAGAGGCTCAAAATATGAACGAACCGATGCAAGTAAAACTCACGAGGAGCAATACGGAAGCACTCGATAACGCTGTTCTTTATTCAAAACTCGAGAGCTGCCGCTACACAAATAATATTCAGCTGTTCTCCGAATGACGAATAAAACAAAACAACAAAATAAAGCCGGTTATAGGCGAAGCAACACATAAAACAAAGCCACGGGTTTTGGTGCCCAACGTCGGGGGGTCCCAGGAGGGCTTAGCGGCACCGCCATATCTCCAGGGAGCGGTAGGGCCTCCCCGCGCCGGACCACCTCAAAAATGAAATTCCAGCGGGAATGACGTCACACGTTACAGTCACGTGACTCGCGCCGCGTCCACTGAGCGAGTCTAGGCTTATTTCGTCTGGTATTAGTGGACTCCGCGCGTCACGAACGACCGCACCGCAGATTCCACTTGGACGGAAGGAGCGCGGGATCACAGAGCAACCCTACTGTATAAACAAACGAAGAAGAGCAGAAACACCGGAGCAGCTCGACAGGCCCCGTGAAATACGAGAGGCGAGGAATAACAGCGTTGCGTTACCGTGTTTGCCGGGCAGGTAGGACGAGGAAAGAGCGCGGAAGAACGGCCCGCCGAGGACGAAAGCAGGCACGGCTTACACAGAGGTGATCACGTATACAGGGCCGGGGGCTCGCTGCGCTCAATGTTAGACAGGCACGCATGGGCACGCACAACGTGGGCATTTTAGCTCCGTTTATGCTCGGCTTAATCCGCATGCTTCGTTCAACTTCTCTCCTTCGCAGTTATTTATTCGAGCTCATATAAAGCTCGAGACGTCAGCTGGGAGACAACACTCCACTCTCGGGTATGTCCGATAACTTGGATCGGAACTCAAACAGCAGTATAAGGAGCTAACCCGCAGCGTTTCACAAAGAAACGAACCCGATAAAGAAGCCAGTCACGCTCGACTCGCAATATTTCATTCTCAGGCGAAAGCGGTTTCTTTTTTATATTTCTTTTTTACATAAATTACTGTGTTGAAGTTACTTTCGAAGATTCCAACGACTCAACTAGTTGACGGTTTAGATAAGTGTGGTGTGTGTGTGTATATATATATATAACATGCACTCTGTGGAACATGAACTTATTCGCGACTCCAGCGAACTATAGGGGCGCGCTGGTCAGGCAAAATGGCGGACGAGAGGAGGTCGTTTTCGTCGTTCAACACGCGGACCACCATAAATGTCTTGCACTGCAGCGTAAAATCGGTGTTACATATGAAAGCAAAGCGATTTTTCGAAGGTAGAAACCTTCTTCTAGTCAGTGCGTAGGAATGACACGGCGGAAGAATAAAAATAATTACTGGGAACGATGTTTGTTTCTATGCTGCCTATACGAGAACCAAGCAGCGATAGCAGACGACAGAGTCGAAACGACCTCCTCTCTGAGCTTCTGGGCGTCGCCGCTACGCGGCGTCGAGTTTCGCTGGAGTCGCGAATACCTTCATGAGTTTTTCATAGCACGCCGAACTTGCAATGTCAGTCTGGTCCGGCTGAAACCCTGTAACGTCCGCATCGAAAATTCCCCCTCTTCTCTTTTTTTAATTCTAATCATAGGGTGGTAGCACTCTGTATCTCATACGTTTCAAGCACCATTTAGGGGACGAGGAGTCCCCGTTCACTTACGAATGATAAACAGCGAGAAAACAAACGGTGACATTGGTTAAGGGAACGGCTTTTGCGCGGAGATGTGTGGTGGCCGTAGAGTTAACGTAAACGTGCTCCACGGAGATTTGCATCCCGCAGCAAGTGCGGCCACTGCTCGTGCGAAGTTACCTTCTCCACGAGCACATCAAGTACGCACAGTCAATAAGGGTCATGCGTGCTTGTTCGTTCTATGTGAAGAGCACGGTTAGTTGCAGTGACCTAGTTCCAGCAGGCAAACAAACCACTGTTTGCCGGAAAAAAAAAAACCCGTTTTTGGGCGGTTTTGCGCAGTTTTTGTGAGCTCATAATGTATAACAGCTCAACCTGCATTTCCTATACTCTTCGTGGGTACCGCCCGTTCCAAAACGTGTCCTGCTGTCGCCAATGGTTGACACTCAAGAGTCGGAAAGGGTTGTTAAACGTAAACAGGTCCGCTTAGCGATACGTTTTTGGTCCCATGGTGGGAGAGAAAAGCCCCTGGAAACAAGCAAGGCCAGTCGCATGGCAACAAGGGGCCGGTTCGAAGCAAATTACAGATAAATCACGTCTGCTGGACAAGAGGCGCTGGCCCCTTTTTTCGTTCTGGGCTTCCGACGTCTGATCAGCTCCAGCTTGTCTGACCCTCGGCTCTCCGACACAAAGAGCCCGACCGTTATCCGCGCGGCAACAGGCAGAAATGGGCAAGTGCACTCACAGGCCGCACGGCTGGAATCCAGTCAGTTCTCGAAAAGCTTCCAGGAGGCGAGGTACAGAAGGAAGCAAAGCAGACGGGACGATATCCTGCGGGTTACCATCGTGTGTCAGCACGCAGGTGTCTTCGTTCCACAGGTGTGTCCAAGAGCTCGACCTGGGTCGGTCCAGCAAACCCGTCCACCGTCTGACAACGCGAGGCGAACCGCACGCACCAGTGATGAGCACGAAGAAGCGGGTCAGCACCGCGGAACAGTCTGGTCCAGCCAGAGTGGAGTCCCGGACAGCCGGTCCGGGCATTGTCCAATTCTCGGGGCTCTCACAAGCGTCCATGGGAGCCCGCAAAAAACGCTCGGGAGATCTTTTTTACTTTTACTTACTACGCGCTTCCGGCACGCTTACGCAATGCCCGCCACAAGAAAAAAAAATTTGCAGGAGGCAACATTAAAAAGAAAGCGGGGGCAGATTCCTTTTTTGCTGTCTTTTGTTTACTTGTTCAGTCCCCAGTGCCCTGATGGAACGGTGCGCGAGCGCGAAAAGAGGAACAAAGTTACGTGAAAATGAAAATCTGCTCGATGTAAGCACAGCAGCCCGGGATGAGGGCAGATAGAGCACGGGCAATGAAGATTAAAAGAAGCGAAGGGCAGCGAACGCGAGGAAGCGCCGGTTCAGTCACGCCAGACGTGACCACACGGGGGGAGGAGGGGGCAGGCGGGGGAAACACCGGGCGCACGAGGCGAGGGGGCGACACAAAGACGGGCAGGGAGCGGCCGGCGCAGGACACGGCGAGGGCCGGTCCCGCCGATCCCGCGGCTTCATCCGCCTCGCGGTGGCGGCGGCAGCACGAGCGCCCAGAGGAGCGATTTACCGTGCGGCCGCTCTAAGTAGACGCGAATTAAAGGGCACCCTCGCCCCATCGGCGACTGGACGCCCGAGGGGACAACGGCCACGTCTGGTCTGCTTACGTTGCCCCTCTCGCTCCCCCTCGCCGTCGCCGGAAAGAAGAGATTCGGAGAGAGAGAGAGCGATGACGCGGCCTGGACAAAGCGTCGCCTCCAGCGGCCGCTCGCAATCCAAACACGGGGCTCCCCTCCCGGCAGCGTCTTGGGGCCCTGCCCGCTGCGGGGATCAGGAGCCGGGGCTCGGACACCTGGCCGGGACAAAGGCCTGTCGGCGGCCGTCCTTGGGACGCTTATTGTGTCCGCCGCGGGGGGCAGGCCGGACGCATTAATAAACTAATCACGGGTCGCGGCCTAACCTCCGAGACGGGGCGGCGCGAGGCACGCGTTCGGTGGCGGGCCGCTCCCGAACGCCAGATGGAGGGAGGGGAGCCCCGGGCCACGCAGGTGGGCCAGACGCGGGGGCTCTGCTGGCACTGCACGCGTCGGCCACCCGCCGGCCGTTTGGCCACTACGCGCCTCTCTTCCGGCCAGAGATTCGGGCCTGCTGGTAAGGCTGGGAAAGTGAAAGAACGTGATTTCGGGAAAGCGGTTCGGTCTACCGCTGCATGGCCCCGTTACGGTACGCAGGGTCGTGCTTGGTAGGGCCCGAAAAGTGAGCACAAAAAGAAGAGGGGAAAAAAAAGCTTGCTCGGAATAAACAAACAAAAAGGAAAAAAAAAGAAGGGGAACATGAGTAAGACTGGTGAGAAATTGAATGCAGGAACGACTCTAAGCTGATATTGAGTCAATGCGCGTCCTTTGCAGTATGCTCGTATACGTGCAGCAGAACACGCCACTGAAACAACCAAAATAAAAAGCGAATCGCAATCAACGGTGCCTGAATAACGGGAACAATGATATTCGGGGTAAGCGCAAGAACATTTGTAGATGCGGGCCAGAGAGTACGATATTTTCAGAGATAAGATGTTCTGAAGGTGCGAGCATCCTTACGGTGCGCACAAAGAGCAAACGGTTCTAAGATCCGTCCCCTATACCCATGGATCTATTCGCACCTACCGTATACGTTTGGCGCCACGCACCGCTCCCTCCGCGGAGCTGGAATAAAATAACGAATGGCCCATGGTGCTGCAGACAACACGGGCCTTTCGGCTCTATCCTGTATTTCGATGAGCCAAAGCCCGCTCGGGTCCCAGCCCCCGTCTCCCAGCACTCAGCTGCGGACCAGCCCGTGGGAAAACAAAGCGGGCCAACGGTGCCCCGGGCTCGGGCGCCAATCCGACACCGAGTCAGGACGCGTGGCTGCGAGGGGAACAACGGCCAGCGGAGGGAAGCCCCGCGCTCCCTCCAAGGTCAGGGTCAAGTTCGCCCCGCGTCGGGGTCAGGCGCACGGCATGCAAATCGCCGCGGCGGGGGAAGGCAGCGGCGGAGGAGGCCCCGTCGGGAGGGAACAGACAGACGCGCCTCCGCTCCTCGCCCCCGTCCGTCCGCCGGGGCTGTTCTCCTCCCTTTGTGGCACGGTGACCACGCGGATGCGCATAGATGCGCTGCGGCCGGTTTCTCTTTCCTCGCTCAGAAAGCGCCATTTACCCAACGACCCGCCGTTCTTCTGCGGGCGGCTTTGATTCATGCGCGAGTTTGGAGCGCGGGAAAGCGGGACAGAGTGCCATTCGGAAGAGAGTGAGAGAAAGCGAGAGCCGAGATCCCGCCGTCGCGCGGATCGCTGACGACGCTCACGGCCTCTGCCAAACAGCGCCGTATCTCGTCACGCATAAGATATTGTGCCAGTGTTTCTGTTTGCGTACACGAAGACTCGGCAATGAAGCCTTGTTCGCGTTAGAAAAAAAAACGAATACACAAAAGAGGACTGGTCTTGTGATGTGTCTCAGTCTTGTTTTCAAGAGTGAAGTCGTCGCCAAAAATTGGAAGTAAAAAATAAATAAAAAGATTAGTAAAGCAATACGGCAACAGGAGGGCACG
Source organism: Ixodes ricinus (assembly GCA_037355805.1). Lineage (NCBI taxonomy): Eukaryota > Metazoa > Arthropoda > Arachnida > Ixodida > Ixodidae > Ixodes > Ixodes ricinus. The sequence goes on along the minus strand of JAZHYW010045420.1, from coordinate 3,001 downwards.
TCGGTTTCTTCCCGTTTGCTCGTGAGGGGGTGATGACAGCCTTCACACCGTAGGCGTTGCCAATGTTCTGCAGCAGTAATAATGGCGCTTCCAAATGCCGTCGCGGCCACTAGTATGATCAGACGGTTCAGACATAACTGAACCGAGGTTGCGGCAAGAAGTATACAGGGCCATCTCAGTTAAAGTTAGAACCAAAGCAAATGGCGTGTCGCATTGTGAATGCAGATATGGACGCATCGAAAAGCGTTTAATGAAAGACAATACATCTTTCGTCACTGCTTACAACGTAAAAAATAACCTCAAAACAACCACAACCAAAATCTGAAAAACAAAGAAGAAAACCGCATTGCAGTCGACATCACTCGATGACTGATTTTCATTGCGTCTGTTCTAACGTTTGTCTGTACTACTGGCGACGAGTGCGATCGAAAGCGTCGCAGTGGTCGGCATTCCACGATTGGCCGAATTCTGACTATGACGTCAGCAAGGGATTTCTTATCGACAGAGAATTTGGAAGGTGTTGGCAGTGTTGGTTTTAGAGCATAATGATTTCAAGCTTTCACCATACTCAAAACAAACACCATCGAACTTATGGTTCGCGATGTAATGACGTCACGAGAGGGAACCATAGGAGGGCGCCACCAAAACATCTCGCCGCTAATTGTTTTCTCCCGCCGTAATTGTTTTCGGTTCACTTTTGACACCGCAGCAAGTTGCTTTCGCTCATAGTTGATACTATGCGATACTTATGGATGCTTACCCCCGTATTCTAAAGCTGTGGGCGGTGGTTCGCTAAAGCAATGCTAGTGGCTTATAAGAGTGACGAAAACGCCACCATTTTGAACACAGCGAGTGAATTGAGACGCAAGCTCATACGAGCTCAGCCTTAGCGGCTCAACGACACTTAGCACCACAGCATAGCCATCGCTTATCGTGCTTCGAGGAAGGCGTCGCTGGTAGCGCAAATACGACCGTTTCATTGGACCAGCAGACGAATACTGTAAAACCCTTTATTTTTCGCGAATAGGTTACAGAGGTCATAATTCGCAACTTTCGGTGATGGTGGTACCACGGTGTGCGAATCGCGCTCCCTAGCTCCTGGATGATCGGCTTCACAATAAAGGTGCTTCCCTACACCTTCCTGACTTGAAAATACAACGTAAGGCTCCAGTGCTGCTCGCATAAAGCAAAAGTATAATTACTCACGCGTTCCATACCCCCGCCTCGTACTGATGTTCTAAGGCGATCATCCAGATGACAGCCATTTTGATAGCCGCCGCCGCGCACCCTATAGGTCGTGAAAGTTGCGAATGGCGGCCCCTAAATTTCGCGAATTTCAGACGCCTGCATTGAAACTCTTAAGGATCGAAATTTCCCTTTGCTCTTTAAATTTCTCGAATTTTTCAATTCCCGAAAATTAAGGGCTCGCGAACGATAAGCGGCTTTACAGTATGTTGCGAAGAAAAGAGTACAAACATGTCCTGAGCTCCGAATCAAGAACCTTTAAGGGGGCGATGCGACGATTTTTTGCACTTAGCGCAAATACCGCTTAGAACGCGTTCGCTTTTCGCCCCTCAACCTCGCAGCCAGAACAAGCGGCCACGTGATTAGGAGCCGACTTTATGCTGCCACTGTTGATCATAGCCACGCGCTGGGGTTGGCAAAACACAGGACACGCGCGTTGAGTTCCAGACAATGTTATGGTTCGGCGAGTGTTCGCACCAATGCTCGGGGTCAATCTATAGACCGCACACTCAAATATCGCCACTCAGTAGGGGACACTGCGATCCCCCGGCTACGTCCTCAAATGTTGCGAAGGAGAAGAAAAAAAAAACGCTCACCTTCTGTCTTGGCAATTACACCCCCGACAAAGGAGTTTCTTTGCCAGTAGCGTTGAACGTGCTTGAGTATACTTGGGTCCCATTAGTGCCAGCAAGTTCGCGTAAAGTGAGTAAACATTCCAAGCGAAGATCGTTGCACGGCCCCTTCCGTATGAGATGTGCGCGCTCAGTCGACCCTACAAGCGCCCGTTCATCGAGCTACGAGTGAAGACGCCGAGCGCCCGGCGACGGTCGGTGCACGACTCATCGAGAAGCGGCCGAAACAGTACGAAACGAGCCGTGCCCGTCTCCGGGAGTCTCGACGGTAAATAAGCAACAAGCTGGCAACCGCGGAGACGGCCCGTCTGCCAGCGAAGAGGGAATGTTGAGCAGCGGCAGTGGCGACAGGAGAATACGTCCGGGCTCCAAGAAGTGCGGGGTCCGGCCCGACAGTTACGCTGAAGCCGTGGCTGGCTGCCCGGCGCCGCCCCTCCTCGCACGGCCGAAAGCGCGGGCACCGGGGAGGCCATTTGCATGCCTCGCCGTCTCCACCGCGCTGTTTCTCGCGTCTCTCGCCGGGCCGCGAAGTTGCTCCTGCGAGAGCGCCTCCTCTCCGGGCAGCTTTCCGCGTGCGTGCACACACGCTGGACCTCGTTTGTGCGGTGAAGAGGCGTCGGCGGGCGCGCTATCGGCGACGCATCTGCCGGCCATGCCGTTACGAAAGGCGCCCCTAGGAGACCTTGCTGGTCCGAGGATCAAGGAGTCGGTTTGCCCTCGAAGTCGAGGCCTACTCCGGCAACGTTGTGGGACGGCGTTTTCGGGTTTTGTTTTTTACGTTGCTTACCGAAGCAGACGAGAATGCAATCGTGGCGTTCCTAATTTGCAGCTCGCCCAAAATAGCGAATAACATCGCGGTCTATTCCAAATGTTATCGCCTTTCCTCGAAGAGGCATGCCTCTGAAGCCCGGATGAATACGCCTTCGCGGACCGCACGTTGTGCATCCTCGCTTTAACGCGGCACCAGTTGCATCGCTTTTGCAGATCGGGAGCCAGTTACTGGAGCGATATTTCCCCTTACATAACGTGCCTATAAGTGGAGGATGATTTCGCACCCGAAGAGAAGACGGGGGCGACCGGCTTCGAGATAAACAAGAGGCGCCATTCCAGACGATCGGATGCAA
>JAZHYW010045419.1:0-38288 GCA_037355805.1 Ixodes ricinus | reverse complement strand
GTAATGACAAAAAGCCAATTTGTCGAAGAAAAACAGCAACCGCAGCAGAATGACGTTGTTTCCCGAACAAGAAGACAAAAATAGTCCCCATCCCCCTTTCCAAAACACGCTAGAGGAACAAACTCGAGTAGGAGATATTAATGGTTGCTTATCAGTTGCCGGTGGCATTTTCCCGGATTATATACATATTCCTTTGAAACACACAAGGAAGCAATGGAAAGCAAGATACATGGAGCGCGAGGTCAGGTCGCCGCAGAGTATGACGCAAGCCGAGCAAGCCAGGTTTTCCGAGACCGGAGAATAAGTACCTCGCCGCAGAGTGCAACATCGGACAGGGAAGGAGGCGAGTCGCGCCTTACGCTTCCGAGTCCAGGGGAGGAGAACCACGCAGTTGAGACCATATTTCCAGATCCACAGCGTGCCGTCTTAGGTTCTAGCCCCGAGTAACGAGAGAGCGGGGGAAGAGACATTTGATCGCGTGGCATGCACGCAGCCCGGTCGGTGAATCCCGATCGCTCACGCGAACCCTTTCGCCGCGAAACCCGAGCAGGGAGAGTTACAGGCTGGAAGGGGACCCACCGCCCGTTCACATAGTCACAGTCCTTTGCAGGTTAAGAATAGCAGGACGAGCTCCTCCCACAAAGCCTCGTTCTCTAAAGTGAAAACTCGTTCCACTTTAGCAGAGCAAATGCTGGAAAGGAGGAAACCAGCAACCACGGCGAGGAGAAAGCTCACCAAGCGAGGTGCTTGTCCTGCTGTTCTTAACCAGCAACAGGCTGTAGCAACGTAGCGTAAGCATATAGGAAGATAGAAAACAGGTTGTATTTTTTGTTTCTTCTTTTCTTTTTAAGGAATGAGGTGCGGTGCCCGAGAACAAGCAAACTCGCCATCGCTGCATCCTAGAAACGTTTGCGTATACATATAGTTTTCACGGACGTCACTTTTGGGGCTTCTGGGAAATGTCGCCGTCACCACCAGGTAATGATATAGTTTGGCTTCAGGCCGCCGCCAGCAACACTGACCGCGGCTGCATCGTTTTCAGGGCAAGTCTCTTTCGTGTTATGTGCACTTGCAGACACAGTGGTGCAGTAATGCCGATGTGCATGATGTTCGGTTGCCGTTGCAGAAGCAAGCTTCCCCGGCAAAGGAGAGTAACACAATGCCAAATATAAGGCTGTATTATTTGCCCAAAGTGGTAAACTGACAGTTTGATCGAACAAAACTGCTGTCCGAGAAACACCGGAGCTTCTGGCTTGCTCGCAAACACCGGAAGGATGTAAAAAACCTCAACAACGACCGTGTCTGCGGTCGTTGCTTCATTACCGGTAAGAAATACATGTCCTCCGTAATACGCGGATTGCTGAAACCTTACGATTGTACTCCCCGCGCTTTGCCACAGAGGCCAACGCAGCTTTCCAGTGTCTGGATAGTGTTACGCTGCAGGGAACCTCCCACGATTACGAACAGCCACTGCTGCTCTCTTTGCTTACCTTTGTCGCCGAGCCTTTCTGTGGTGTTCATAGACCACATGTGTTGATATTGCCACGCGCGTCGCCGAGCGAGCGCGTCCGTGGCCGAATGGTTACCGCGCTTGACTGTCGTGTGGATTGTCTGGAATCGATTCCAGTCAGAAAATGGTATTTTTATGGACGAAGCTCCTTAGGGTCTAGCCTTGTCCGTCCATCCGTCCGTCTGTGCTCACATAAAAAGAAAAAAAAATGTTTGCGCAATCGACAGGATTCGAACCTGTGGGGGAACCCCAATGGATTTCTAGTCCATCGCCTTAACCACGTGGCCACGACTGCGGGACGAGTAGGGGCTCTAAGATGTGGTAGTAACTCAAGAGCTGGGGTTTCTGTCATGAATGAAACGTTACATGTAGCCGCTCAACGTCTATACAGGAGAGGGTGCTGCGGTCAAATGCGTATATAATCGCGTTAAACTTTACATGGATTGGCTCAACGTTTATAGACGAGAAGGCGCTGCGGTCAAATGCTCAAATGCGTATATAACCACGTTCCATACCACACATTCTCTTTCTGACATGGACCGTTGACTTAAGCGGTGGACATGCGTTCCCACGGCTTCTAGCGGATCCAAGCTGATCCGCGAAAAGAACCACTGGCTCTGCATTTCACCGACCATAAAGCCGTAATATTGAAGTCGAAACGCACCCCAAAACTCAGCACTACCTATGAGCAATAAAAAAAATCAGCACCATCAGCACTATTTATGAACAACAAAATCAGTATCATCAGCATCACCAGAGCTTCGCCCCAATAACATCATTCACCACGTGGAGATGCGGTCATATTTTTATTTTTTATTTCAACTTGGCGTTCTAGGTCAGTTCGAGAACATTCTCGTCTGATCAAGTTCCAGAATGTTCTACGTGCCGAAAGTTCTACGCCGAATGTTCCAGAAACACACGAGGGTACATAAGGGACTCCGCATGGCGAGCGGAGTCAGTCTCGCTCCAGCGCTCGATCATGCTGTTTCGCCGACATCGACGCCTGCACCGCTAACTTAATTCTATTTTGTTTTGGGCACAAGTTCACCCAATTAAAAGTTTAGTTTCTTCAGTTCTCTCGACTCATCGTTTGTCATTCGTGACAATATTTCGACGGTAGCGTGAGTTTGTACAGCTCAGATGTTGGACTTTTAATCCCTCAAGTACTGGCATTTAATGTGCAGGCCAACCTTCAACTACTCACAGACGACACGAACCACCGACTGGGTGCCCACCCAGCGTCTGGGCTGAAAACGCATTGAACAATCTCCACCCTTTATGAGCTACGCGGTTTGTATAATGCATTTTATGAATCTTTTGAGTTCAAATGTTCAGTTCAGTGATCCTTCATTTCAGGAAGGAAACTTCGTGTTGTAGTCACGCATGTGAATGCTGCAACATATACGAATACGATACACACGCCATAGCGATGTCGCAGTCAAGCAGCGCACGAGCGGCGGAGTCGGTTGCGTCTGCTTCTCAGTACCTGGTAATGGCGGCCGGCGGGCAGGAATAGGGGAAGTGATTTCCCGTAGAAACTATATGTATAGCCCTGCAGGTGACTGGTCGAAAGAAAGCCCACGGAGAAATGCTCACCGGAGAAATGCTCGCTGGAGAAATGATCATTGGAGAGATGATCATGGGAAAGGTACTTAGGGCAAGGAAGCTCCCCGATTTCTCGACAGAAACAGGGACTAATTCTCCGGTGAGTGTGAACGACAGGGAATTGTGGCCTGAAACTCAGATGACCCCCCTGGACGTTGAGGCACCGTTCTTGTTGACGATGCTCGTGTCTCCTATTCACTAAGACAAAGAAGGAAGGTAAAAGATGCAATCTAGATGACCTCTCATAGTATTGTTAATTAATTGTATTCTCCTTCGGACAATATAATTGATCTTTTATTGTTCCTTTTCTATCCATTTCTTTTTAATGACAATTGACCGCTCTCGCGCAATAGCGAAAACAGTAATAAAATTGAACTTTGAAAAAGTTATGGCAAAAATCTTTGCTAACACAAACACGTGTAATATTTTAAATCAATATACTAAAATTTAATTTTGGAGAAAAAAAAATGACTATGATAAAAAAAGTGGCGAGAACTTTTGCACGCCATAAAATATGGAATAATAAAATCTGACTCATTCCACAATCGCAGGTGTCAACACTCAATCGCACATCAAGTACAAGTGTATATATGGGAACCCGACCACGCGTGTTTTATCCCTAAACTTCTTTATTAACGGATAAAAAAGACATTCGGGTGCTGCTAAAGTTCCTTCCCCAATCGTCGCATTAATTCCAGTAAAACATTTAAAATCATAGTCCATCGCATCGCTCAGTAAACTTGTTGATAGCATGGAAAGATACAACTTTTCCTTAAAAACACTAAGATTTGGATGAGGTTTGTATCTCAACATGTCTGGCTTAATAAATTTTCAACATTCCTCAATATATTATCAACACAGACGCACAAATTAGAATCCGTCCAAGTGCATCTCAATTCGTCGAAATAAGAAAACAATATATGTTAATAATAATAATAGAACATAGAACATAGCTTTATTTTTCATTTCAACAGTACAAAAATACAGATAACGAGCCGGTATAAGCCTCAAGGGCTTGTGTACCTAGCTCGGCAGGTGGCGAAAACACAGTGTAATTCAACATAAAAAGGTCTATTTACCCCAAAAAAAAAACCATTCAGAAAAATACTGACAAGGAGTACACACATATGTATACACACCAATATATATATAGGACATACCGTTACTTGGCACGTAATACAGGAGGTCGGAAAATGTCAAATCACTGATCTAGATTTCGGAGTGCTTTTTTAAGTTTATTTTTAGATTTTATAGAAAACAATGATTCTGGGAGGTTGTTGAAAATATGCGGTACATAATACATTCGAGTACGCTCGCCGTATTTTGTTCTAATTCGCGGTACATCAAAACGAAGTGAAGGTCTCATAGGTCGCGGCTGCAGATATGGAGCTTTAAACATAGAATTCCAGAAGTGCCGGAGAACGACTGTTTCCTTAAAAAGCCCCTCAAAAGACGGTAGTTGAAGTTCACGAAATATACATGTATCAAGTAAGATATCTGGCTTATCAAACGCAACACTTTTCAAAATACCTTTTAATAAAGAATTTGCCCTGGCGCGCCAAAAAAGGGAGCAACCAGAAAAAATTGTTATACCGTAACGTAAATAACTGTATGCCAAAGCTTGTGTTATCATCTTTCTAACAGAAAAGGGCAAGAACATTTTGACATTGTAAAGACAACAGGACACGCTTCTTAGTCGCTTACATAAGTATGTCATATGAGTACACCACGACAAGTCACTGTCAAAATAAATTCCCAGGTATTAATAATAATAATAATATTAAAGGGACCATGAAACGATTCTGAAATCGAATTTCATCCACCGATCGTCGTAAAAGGTGTGAAAAGAAACACAAAAACACAAAAATAGGGAGACAAAACAAATTCTTCGCTATCAAACTTTAAAAAAAAACTGGACTCTTTTGCGCCTCCTTTTTTCGAAAGCTCTCTGCCTTTTCACTGCGATGCATCCGCGGAACCGCAGCACGTCAGCCGAATCCACGTCGCCTATTGGATAAGAGCCTACCTCACCAGCACCGCGATCATAAACAATAAATAGCCGGCGAATGTTTCCTAAAGGTTTGTTAAATAATATTCAGATCCACATTTTGTGGCATAATTAGAGATATGACGAAAATTGTCAAATTTGATATTGCTGAAAGCCAAGCGCCATCTATCGTGTGGTAAACGAAGCTAGAAACTGCGCTTGCGCAATAGGGCCGACAGCGTAGCTCAGTTACTTGGTCGCGACGACCAACGAACGTTTATTTTTCTACGTGTTCTTCTCGCGCGCCCTGACTTCAAGCAGCAAGAAAAAAGTAAAAAGTACTTGAAACAGACCACGACGAACAAGAGCGCTGGATCCACGAACACCCTAGAAGAGCTGCAACGGCCACGAATCCACCGACCCCGACCAAGCGAGCTCGGCAGATAGGCCTAGCAGGCACTCCGACTCAGCGCAGCGTTACTTCAACGGTACTTGGCCAAGACCATCTGGCCACGACCGGCTGGCGTGCTGAATGGAATATGCCCGCGTGACCCTTGTGGACCCTTCCCGTATTATAGTTTGATCGCTGACCTCAATTGTAGATTAAGAGCTGAGGTCAATCTCTTCCCCTTGTTTTCCGAGGCAGTGTTGACGAACACTGTCGTCGAAAAGGGACTCTTGTCGATTCTATCTTCTTGTTTTGTGTGATATAGAGCTCAAATAAACGCCATATGGATTACTTTCGTAACACGGTATGTACACTTTGTTATTAGTATCCATTTTTATTCTGACACGACTGCACGTTACTGTCGAGCTATAACAGTTCGTGGGAGCTACGTGCAATGCCGGTCCAACCTTCTTTTGCCGAGTGTCACGTCAGTATCGAGTTGAAATCGTAAAAGATCGGTCCCGAAGGGCTTTCCAACAGCGCGAATACAGCACTTCCATCAAACGCGCGTCCGCTCCGAGTGTGAACAGGTATTTACGAGGCTCTTGCTGACACTGTCGTAGTTCAAACGTATCTTTTTTAACGTAGGCTGGCTCCTGCATCTCCGAGGCCGCGAAAAACGCCGCGGCAATTTGTTTCCATCTACGTCGCTTTGCAAACGACCGACACGGGCCGCCTTTTACCAACAATGACAGTTGGGTTGACTTCTGGAGTCTTCACCGGAAGACTCGCCGCACTTCCCAACAGGCATACCGGCGTATGGGACTAGTCCCATGCTTTCGCTGTAGAGCAACATATCTCATTGAACATATCGCGGCGATGAGAGGCGCCAATTCAGAAAATACGTCGGTGACATCAGCGCCATCAGCGCAGTAAAACCTACCGGCGCACCCCCACCTCGCCGCCGCTAACGCTCCCATTCTATAGCCGAGAGAACTTCCGGTTCCTGTGCCAGGGTACGTCACGACCCTCAAAAGTACGCCGCAACTTGTTTTGCGGTCAGTTGAGAGAAAGAAAACGTCGATATTTCATTCATTTTTTGTGTAGAAGTTAATAAACCGAGATGAAAACGGATGCCTGTTCGGCATTCAGTGAACGTTGAAGGTTTAATGTAAAAGTTATCTGGCAAAAGTAAAAAGGTAATTTCATGGTCACTTGAATAATAATATAATAAGTTTATTTTCATTTCCCATTACAGGTAATGATGGGGCCGAGAAAAAAAGCCGCGATAGACGGCTTGACAAGCTCTCGGCCCCAGTGACATTCTGCGGCAGTCACAGAGAACAAAATGAAACACGAAGGCATTCAATCAAAGAGCAAGCACACTCAACGGATATCAATTACCCTGTCAAAATTTACGTTTACATAATCAATACAAATACATGAACATGCGGAGGAATTACCAGAATAAAACATACAGATACAACATCCAAGTATATACAAAACCAAATATCGGTACATTACACACACGCGTCGTCGTCTGGGACCCCTACACAGTAGTCAATATAGAAACATTGGAAATGGTGCAGAGAAATGCCTTGAGATTTATTTTTAATAAATATGGGCGGTGCGATTCCCCGACATCAGTAATGAAACAAACAGGCCTGACGCCTCTCTCCCACCGCGCGAAAACTGACAGGCTGAAAACTCTCTTTCAGATCATCACGGACAGTCTTCACATCAACACAGACAACATGTTTAGCTTCTCTACCAGAACTAACACTATAGAGCTTCAGACCCAAGATACATAAACAATTTCCAGGACCGCCTAAATTTCTTTAAAAATTCGTTTTTTCCACGAAATATATCCGATTGGAATAGCCTTCACCTCAGCATCATTAATTCAGATTCATTTGAAAACTTCCTGCACCGGCTGGCCACCTTATAGCAAGCGACATGCTCATTATGTCGAAATGTATTCATTTATATATATTTTATGTAACCCTCTCCTACGATGCCCCTATGTTTGGGGTAGTAGTATTGTAAAATAAGTAAATAAATAAATTATATCAAAGCTATAGATGACAGTACATAATTAATTTAAACTCAATTTATCTGTATCAATATTGTGAAAAATTAGTGAATTAATAAGTCTTGGGACTCGGTAGGCTACCATTTCTTTGCCGACCTTCAATCAACACGTTGGTATTTGCCAATAATCGGGGTTACGAGTTCGTTACAACATGTTGTTGTAAATTTGACAATTTTACCAAGGAAGAGGTGTTATGTTGCAATTCTTTTTTAAGCCTTGTGGATAGTCTATAGCCATACATATTTTTGATACTAAGTATACTAAGATTGTTTCCACAGTCTTAAGAACATGAAACCGTGTAAAAGCCACTACCACCCTTACAAAAAAAAAAAGCCGAAATTGCTGTTGTCGTTACGTTAATTCTTAACGAAATGCCCTAGCATTTAGCGCAGGGGTTCCGACTCAGCGAAGGATGGGAAATACAACCTCGCAACGGTCTGCATACTTGAAGTTCGAAGAGCCAGTTCGTTTTCCCGGGCGTCCGCTGTTTCGGCTGCAGCCGCCACCGCTTAATCTCTCTCCCGCTTCCGCAGGTCTCTTTCCTTCTTGTAAGAAGGAAAGTGGACCTAACGAACGAGCGAACGGAGCCAAAAATCACGGCGGAAACCGCGCAACGCGCCGCGGTTTCACGAAACCAATTCACTCCAGTCCAGTCAAAACCATTCCAAACCATACATGCCTTGCACGTGACGTCGTATGGCAGCGTATCAGCCGCCATTGCTCCGTGCCATGTTCCTTTGCCCGTACATTCTGCAGCACACATTTCGTACCATCGTATTTGTTTTTCACGCCAATCCTTGACGATAAGAACAAATTCGATGTTGCCAAATGTATGCTGCAGAAGGTGCGGGCACAGAAGCATGGTACGGAGCAATGGCAGCTTATATGACGTCAATGCAAGCTATGTTATACATAGCTTGCATTGACGTCATATAAGCCGCCATTGCTCCATCCAAACGGAAGACGGCTGCGCCAGGACAATAAATGCTAACGCGTTTAAAAAATAATTGGGCGTGAGTTTTTCATTGATCGGTTAAATTCCCCGCGGGTCAAACATTAAAAAAAATTTTCTCTCGATTTTTTTTTGTTTCGATGCTCAGTAACGCGACAGACACCTCAAACCGGGTCTTGCCGAGCGCCATACGATAGCACACCCCACTACGCGCACGAGTGCAGGGGCTGCATAGCTTAAGCAAAGTACGCCGTCGATCGACGAACAATGGACTCGGCACAAGACAATGGCATTCACCGAGGGAACCTGCGAGGGCGTTTGAAGCGATAAAAACGGACTTTAAGTCCGCAATAGCCGCCGTCGAAAGGCGCCATAAGTACATGGCCCATTCACCATGCAATGTCTAGACGGCCGGAGCGTGCATCAAGATGGAGGAGAAACACAAAGTACGCGTGCCGTCTATAATACCGCAGCGCCGCGTCTCGGATGGCCGATTTCCAGACGAGGCGCTATCGGCGGCACATCGGTCCTTCATGCGCGCCGTGATTCCAGCCTCGGAACGACGTCCCGTTGGTGTCGAAGGCAACGCGTGGTCGTCGCCCCCGTCGGTATACCCAAACGAGATTATTTAAACGCGCCCGCACCCCACGCCCCAGATGCGTCGTGCGTGGCTCTACATTACGCAAGAGTGCCCGAGGAGTTGATTCCCAACGTCTATTCAAAACACCGTCGCAAGCAGCGCTTAGACATATGGGCACTCGTACATAAACCACCGCACCTGGAGAGCGTGCGGCGTGCCCGCGTAACCGGAGTTGATACCGCATATCCAGCCACCAGCCACGCAACCGAACGCGCTCGTTCCCCGTCGCAGCCAAGCGCGCAGACAACCGCTCGGACGGACCGAGTTGCGGCGCCGACGCGATCGGAGCGGTACCTCGGTCGGAGCGAGAGGTCCATATTTTAGCGACGGGCCCCGCTACAAATCAAGGCGCGAGAAGGAACGAGTCGGCCAGATCCCAGGGCGTTCGCCCGGAGGCCCCCTCGGCGGCGGAGTCGGACGAGCGGCGACGCCGAATAGAAATCGGCCGGTCCGATTATGATCCTGCGTCTCCCTCAAGAGCGGGGGCCCCGCGCAGGGGACCGGCGACCCCAATCCCTGCCAGCCGCCGCTTTATCGCGCGCTCTTTCGCAAGGGACACTTCATTTTGCCTGCCCCAAAAATGGCCGCTTCCCCGGCATACCGATCGCCCAGGAAAAGAAGAAGACGACGCCGTGTCACGGACCTGGCCGGGCACGTACGGCAGCCGACCTTATCGGTGACGGCCCTGCTGCTCGCTGCGCCCACTGCGACCGCCGCGCACCGGGCCCGCTGCGTGCGGGCGCATTAAGGCTCGGGCCTCGTTCCGGCCAGGTCGGACGTCGACTGGGAAATCGACGGAGGCGGCGAACAAACATAGCGTGCGGACGATGTCGGAGTCGTTCGAGTGTCCAAACCGCGACGCCCGTAAAGAGTGACGGGCACGCGAGCAGACAGGGCGGAAGGCCTCCCGGGAAAATGCGTACGATGAAACGAAAACAAAACGAAAAGGCCAACTCCGAAGGTGGGCCGGTTAATTCCATGCGTTGCGCAATCCCATCAGGGAGTGGCATTTTTCACCCGATATTGGACGACCGAAGAGCCTAATCTGCAACTTAGCGTCGGCCTCGTTTGCAGCCGGCACACGTGGCGGGCTTTTTAATCGAAACGGCGTGGACCGATATCGAGGCATTGCGGAGGAAGCCTGTCCGGGCCGAGACGACGGCCGCGGCTGTCCGGGTTCATTCACCGCGTCCCTTGGACCGACCCCGGACTACGACCAGGAGCACGTTCCGGGAGCTCTACGATGTCTCGCAACTTCGAAAACAGCGAGCGCAGAAACCGTCTCTCTCTGATCCCCGAAGTGCTTCGCCTGACGTTCAGCGAATGCAATTAGAAACTACGTTAATTTTTCGCAGCAACCAACCCACTAATGACCTTTCCTCGACGCATTTCAAATCAACTAATAATTTAAAAAATAATAAGACACGGTCGTACGGTCGTTTGCACACTTCTTCCTTGGAATAGAATATTTTATACAAATTTATGTGCGCCTGTTGTCAGCAACACGATCGAAACTTTGCTATGTATCGTAAAGAGCGCAAGGCTACCTTATACCTCGGAATAAACTGTACCCTTAATTTCTGCACTCGGCCAGATCGCCATTTAGGCATTCTTAATGGCGACTTCGAGGGCGAATTGGTGAGGAATACTCTATTGGGCAGGAGATCGAGCTATAGAGGGCGCTTTATCGAGGTTGTTGTCCCCACAGCCCGGTGTTTACTAACACAGCATAACAAAGAAATTGAACCTCGTCATGCACGGTCTGGGCACGAGCGCTTCGATCTTACCAGCACTTTGGTCGCACGAGGAGTGGCCTTCAAATCGTCATCTTCGGTGTCGCTGATCAAAAACAAACAAGAAAATTCGGTTTGTTGTCCCCACAGCTGAAGCGTGCCGCTAGAGGCGTGACTGTTCGATCTCCTCCCCAATAGAAATCACTTTAAGGAGGCGGATTCTGTGGCTTTTGCTTTCCCTGTCCCATACATGTACAGAAACAAACGAAAGCATAACGAAACGACACAATCAACCCGGTCCATCTCAACCGAACCTCTAAAGCCGGGGTCACCTGCTCATACATCATACAAAAGAGAGTCTGCAAACACGTGATCACCACAATATCCGTGCTTCGAACGCCGCGCGCCCAAGTCTTTATCCTTGAACTCATTGCCATGTGTGCATTCGAATCACGGATCTCGCGGTGACTCGGGTTCGAATCTGTATGTAGACTGTCATGATGTTTAAGCAGTGTGACCCTGGCTTAAAAAAGACTCACGGTTAATTCGTGCGATTGCGAACTGCCAACGTATCTGTAGACCATAGCAGGCACGGTCGTATCCACATACCTAAGCTTTCACACGTCGTACATAGATGGGGCGTGTGTAACATACAGAGTGTTAGTTATTCACAATGGTAGGTATCCATGCTAACGGGACGTACAAGCCAGACGCAATCGATCCCAAAACTGAGGCGGGTTCGATGAGACTGGAAGACAGCACGGGCAGAGAGTCGGGGCAAAGATTAACGTAGCGTATTCTCGCGCGGTTCCCGAACAAAACTACAGGTTTCTGGAGTCCCCCCAGTCATTAGTCCCGATGCCAAGAAGCAAGCGCCACTTTCACGGAAGCTGCACTGCTCGTTCTCGAGTAGCAACAAGTGAGCAAACAATCGGTTCTCCGCCTCCGTTCCAACCGCCCGCCGGGCATAATGGCTGGCGGACACGCACAGAACGCACTTGAATTCTGCTCTTTGCTCCGCATACGTCCTTTGTTATATTACTTTAAATGCTAAGCGCGAAGAGCAAGGACACGAAAAAACGCATCCACCAATCAAGCCCCAAGATAAAAAAAGAAAGCAGACGAGGCACAGTTTAAACGCGAACTGAATCTTCTCAAACGTGGCAAAGGAAGAGCGAAACGTCGGACTGAAGACTCCGACCAAACCTGTGATTAGCTTAAACGGAAAAAGAGATAATGCGCCCGACCCTCCCCGTTTCAAATGGTTTGCCCGCTACTTACATACACGGTCTGACCCGCGTTCCGGACTGCAATGATACTCTCCCACTCCACTCGGAAAAAAAGAAGTAAAAACGAAGCCGCGACGAAACGTTCCCGAGCATTTGCCGCCGGAGCGACCGCCGGAAGCTGTCCGCGGACACATCTTCCCCGCAGCGCTGCACTCCGGAATGTCCAGCCAGGCGTGGAGAAGGCCGGACAGAACACTCGGCACGCCGACAAGGCAAACACCCGAATCCGGCCGGACTGTATACTTACCCGCTGAGCGTGGAGCGGCAATTTAGCGAGGTCTCGGGTTAGGATCTAGAGCAAACACGGCTCGGTTCAATGGTTCGAGCGGCCTTCCAGAAGTGAAGGCGCGAAAAGATGGAAACAGGCGGCGGCGTTGTTCGGTCCGCTCACAAATGCATGACGGCAGCTCGGGTGCATGCATGAAGGACGTCGCGCTATGTCCGCGCGGGGGTGTACGCGCGGCGCCGAATGAAAAGGCTCGCGGGACCCATGCGGAACGTCGGCTCCTCGGCACTCCTCTAACGAATTGCTGACGGCAATGACAGCGCCCGTGGGCTCGTCATTCCCCTGAGCGAGCGCCGTCGCCGACGGGAATGAACGCAACATCGTGGCCGACGGAGTCAACCGAACTGCGAGTCCGAAGCGGCTTTAGCTCTTCCGGACGCTTGCGTTGAGCTCACGCAGTCAAACGAGGCGGCGAGCGTGAATGCGAGTCAAGAACAACGAAGCGTTGGCACACAATCACGACCGTATATTAAGATGGATGCGAAACAATCGCCTGATGCGTCGAGTCTTAACTTTGAGGGAACAAACAAACCAACGGGAACGCGCGAAAATAATTCGAGTAACGAGCTAAATTATACAATAACACGACATTCATCAGTAACGGTAGCGTGGAACTTTACGAAATGACGTATTCCCTTCAATACTTTCGAAGCAGAAATAAAGCCACCACGTACAACGAGGGAAAGAACAGTCAGCAGTTATTGATCAGTTACAATTTTTCTCCCAACCGCGGGGACGTGTCGGATTCTCTTGCCGACAGACGGCAAGAGTGGACCATCCACCATGTACAGCGGAAGAAAACACTGTCCAGACGGTGCTCCCTGGCAAGTTGCCTCGTTTGGTACAATGCGCAGTCACGCACGGGGTATTGCAGAACCATGCAAGTGCCCAGGAAGCGGTGCCACATACTGGACAAAGGCTGGCGGAACGCCTTCTCGGAAGACACCTGAACCATGGCAAATGCTGACCGGTCTCGGTAACGGTCATCGGAACAATTGCTCGCGTATGCTGCGCGCAACATCACCGCAGCGTGCAATAGGAAGTGGCGCGCCACCGCTTATTGGCAAACTAGCGGATTCTCGGACGCATCCGCAAAACCAATCACCCAGCATCCAAGTATTCGTCCTCGTTTACATTCCGCCGAAAAACAGGAAATAAATAAGTAAAAGAAAGTGTAAAGAAAAGTCGTCGTAATTTTCTCGGAAAAGGTTCTACATCACTCTCCTACTTTTCCTGAGGAATCTTCTCCCCACCAGTTTCGCTTCCTTGTGTTTCCTTTTGTTGTTATTTTTTTGGCGGCGAAGAGAAACATTCCCGGGCGGGCTCCTCGTGCGGAGAGACCGTATGCACCTGGAGAGGGGAACTAACTAACCGAGCGAGGTGTCCGGAACCATTCCCTGAAGCCGTTCCCGGAGCTCCCTCACCCTAACGCAACCATTTGCGGCACTCAATAATTCTTCCCAGACACGTATATGTTGCCCACCGTACCTGGTAGGCTTTCGCTCGCTTAGCGGACCGCTTCAAAAAAGGCGGGCCGGACGCGGGAAAAACGGCGTTTTCCCAAAATGAATGCGCTCGTCCAAACTACATACACGCACCGCCGCTCGTGTTTCTCTCTCTCCGCCTGCTCTCGTCCTCGCCGGTACTCATGCCGCCTCTTTGTGTGTTTCTTCGTGTTGGCCCCTTCTTTACCTTCTGTTTCAACCTGGTTCCCTCTCCCTCCGGGTTCGAGGAGCGAGAGAGAAAGACAGAACGGTAAAGCCGAGAAACCGTGTAATTACGATAATGAAGAGGGGGGTCGCGACGGTCAAACGGATTGGCACGGACCGACTAACCCAGAGAGAGAGGAACTAGCCGAAATTGGTCGAGTAAGGATGCCCCCTGCCCCATTCCCGCCTCGCGAGCGCCCTGGGGCACGGGCCTTCCGACAACAACAACAACGCAGCGCAAACTCGACCGAACACCGAAGCGTGCCTTTTCCTTCGGGACTCGAACGTGCACGCGGCGCCCCTCATTCGCCCATGCACACATGCGCGAGCCGCCTCTTCCACAGTCCCGTAATTAAAAGACGAGCCACGGCAGCAACGAACCAAGACAGGAACAGGCAGGTTCTCTCACTCTCTACGCGTCTGCAAGAACACGCGAGATTTTCTTTCCAGGAAGCAAGATCGTCCGCTGCAGTGGCGGCGCCGACGGCCTTTTTCCACGCCCGTCCCGGCTGTAGTCCCCCCGCCATTTCATTATTACAAACTGCCTAATTTTTTTGGAGAATGCCTCTCCTCTCCTCTTTTTCACTGCGCCACGATCGACGCTTTCCATCCTCCGTTTCACCTTACGATGGACCGCATCGGACGCTACGAGCCAGCGGAGTCAATTCAATGACAGGCGACATTCGGAAAAGGCGCCGCGACGAACGTAGGAACGCATGGTCACGTGATGCTAGTTTACGGTGCTGGATTGGCTCCAATGGCACGTAGCATCCGCTGCGGTCCAGCGTAAGGTGAAACGGAGTTTAGCGGAGCTGTACGCGATGAGAGACTCAACGGGGACCGGGCGGAGGAAGTCGGCGGCGACACGCGGCCGAGGATTCCAGGCCGTGCGGGTGTCGCTGCTGAATGTCTCCCTTTTATTCGAAAAGCAGGAAGCCACGGCGCGTTTCTTGGAAGGGTCCGGCCCCCGAGAGAGGCGCGCCGTCGGGGGCCCCGGCTCGGGAGGACGCGGATCGCGTTACTGTGCCACGTGTTTCGCAGGCCCCGATGACGCAGCAGGGCCCCGCCGCGACATTCCCGAGGGACGGCGCGAACAACCGGCGCCCTCTGTTTCTTAGCGGCGGCACGTGGGCGTCTTTCTACGAGCGATTTTATTTTTTACGGCGGGATTGAGTGGTCCTTGTGTCGACTTGTACAGACGCTTATCGGGCACACAGACGAATGCAGAATTCATGGACGCCTTTTTCTCGACCCTATTGTGACCGCACCGTAAATTAACAGCAACATAGCAGCACCAGCATGAAGCTGTAGGAGAACCTCGGAACAGAGTTTTGCTGGAGTCATCACCAGTTCTGCTCTACAAAAGCCAAATGCGCGAGAACGCGCAATTAAGCGAAACAGATCGTTTTCCACGAGCCCGGGCAAGAAGGCTTCGTTCGACAGCCCTATGCTCGCATCCGTGCCTCCCAGAAGCCTACTCTTAAAATAAAATTTACATTACAGGAAAAAAGACGATGTCGCCATGAAATATACCTGTTCACCGGCGCCTACGTACGGCCCGTACCGTTTTACCAATGCGAAAAAAGGGCTATAAATGCGCAAGGAATCATTTACGCCACGGCGAAGCTACTGCGTGCGCTAACCCTACGGAGGCTATTGACTTCACTGGACAAACAATGGGAAAATGCAGAACGTTCGCAAACAGTGCCAAATAAGCTTCTCTTACGCTTATGCAAATAAGCTCCCCCTTTCTGGTTCCGCGACAGCTGTGCGCGTGACTTTGACGAAAACGAAAGGGCTGGTTTTGACGAAAACCCAGCGGTGTCTGTCAGTTTGTCAGCGCCGCGATGAGAGGAAGAGGTTGACGCGTGCTCACGTCAGCGCTTCGAACCAATGGGAGCGTCGCATGGGACAACTGACAAACGGAAGACACCAGCGGGTTTTCGTTAAAACAAGCGTTCTGATGCTAACGCATTAAAATCACGCAGATATCAATGCTTAGAGCGCCGATTCGCATGGGGCGCTAGGCGGACAGAACGAGCATCCACATAGACAACCTTATCGAGAGCCTCAAAGCTCTCAAGCGGCTTGAACCTTATAATATGGGAACATATCGAACGCCCTTATGAACGGATGCACTCAAAACGAGAGAGGATACGGTAGTTTGTCTATATTGCTTAACGCCACAATTTCGGCTCCACACTAAAACGAGCGGAGCCATCTCGAGCAGCTTTGAACTGGGCAAATGGAGCACATCACTTGACGAGTTGGCACTGCGCAACCTTGTAGCGTAGAGACAGATGAGACAAACACAAACACGAAGCTTTGTGTTGTGTTCGATTCCCTCTGTCCCTCGTCCCCACGATCCAGGATTAAAATGTTTATATTAAACCAAGTCACCTGCATCGTGAACTTAAATTGACTTTCCGTAACTCAAACTCTTAATCTATTAAATTTAAAAGCGAGTCTGAACCTGGAATTCAGATATAACAGCGTAGTGAAATTGTCCCACGAGAACGGAATATTATGTTGTGCCGCAAAAGAAGAAAAGGCGCCACGAACCAGGAGGAGAGCAGGCAGCGGTAGCGGTGCAGAGGGTACGAGCCGAGTCCCTCCCTATAGATTGCTCTCTGCCGCGCACGAAAACACTGGCTGTCCCTAACGCATCTGCGACGAATAAAGTCACGAGGAGAGAATTCCGTCGTCCCAGCCGATCCTCCTCTCCGACGTGCGACAGGCGAAACACAATGCCCGCGAATTGCGATGGAGGAGACCGTTCCCAGCAAACAGATCGAGATGCTCGTGCACGATCCGATGTCGCCGTGGTACACACCGTGCACCGGTGTGCGTCTCCAATACGGCGAGGCGACAAAGGTCGGTCGCGAATGTCAGTCAGACCACCGGGAAGGCGACCCGTTCGGAAACGGCGCAATAGCCCCCAGGTGCCCCAGGTTGTCTTAGGTGCGCGACAGAACGTCGTCTCGAGACTCCCAACGGGAACGACGCGTGAAAAAGGGGATCGGGTTTTCGAAGGCGTGGAACGAGGCGAGAAATTTTTCAGCGTGTAAGAAATACGACGCCGGCTTCTTGGGGGACCGAGTCGCCCCCTTTCTGCCAGCCATGATTCAAGATTTGCAGACGAAATTTTTCGGAAGGGGTCTATTACGAGATCGTCGTGTACCCTGCATCTTTGCAGAATATTGCACGATATGGGGGAGGTTCAGCGACCCTATAGTACATGTGCGCTTCAAGCGCTCGTCTCTCTTTTTTTCTCGCTTTTTGTGTGTGTGTAGAGGCTTGGCGCAGCACGCATCCAATGCGTGTTTGTAACAAAGCAAGTATTTTTGCTTTGGGTTGCGAGGGAAATTGTACCGAGCGGCGACGCCCAAACACCCTAGCTAGTAGAGACAACTCTTCGAAGCTTCTTCACGAAAGACGTCGCGCATAACCGATTGCTTTGCGTTCTTCATATGGTGGGATTAAGAAAAATGTTATATCCCTAAATTTTACTTCGAGCAGTGTGCTGGAACACTGACACTTTTCAAAGGACCAGTTTACCTGCAAGTCAGCTTTCCTCATACAACTTCGCAGCCGCGTTCTCCGCATCATCACCTGGCGATCCAATGAACGCTGTCTCAGGCCCTCAGCGTACAAGAGATGTAAGTTTTCGGTCACCTAATTCGGTAGCTTCACCGAAAAGCCGCAGTGATCTGCTATACACAGAGGTTCTCTGCTAACACCGCTCTCTCGTAACGCTGCAACGGAGGCTTAAGGAAAAAAAATTATATGAACGTTATCACGCCCCGAAGGTGTGAAGGAAAAAGCGTGGCTTTGATAATGATGACAGCCATGAAATCACGAAGGACGACGAAAGTGCATGGTGTGACTATAGTTAAACTGATTTCGGAGCACCGTTTGGTACAGTCAAGGTCCCCTTTAGAGGGACAACAACTAACCCTGCAGCACAGCATACTTCATTCTCATTCATTTCACCGCAAATACCCTGTCAGGATTCATGTCTGGGCCTGTCCAACCAGGAGACTGCCTTCTTTCCTTCCCAACTCTTACGGAGCCGCTCATTAGCAACCGTTGCACAGCAGACACTTCCATTCCCCCAAACAATCAACCAGCTGTTTAGCCGTGCATAAAGCACCAGAAGCGGCAATGAGAATTTTGTTGCATCGGTGATTATTTTTGTCTAAAGAAGTGCATCACATCATCTACTTTTGAAACTCATTAACGTCGACTGGCTGTTTTGGGCATGAAATCAAAGCTAAACTAAAACGTATTCCACTGAAAAAATGTTACGTAGGATACAATATTTCTTAGTAGAAACCAGGATGTTTGACGAAGTTTTGAGAGTTGCAATTGAACTGCGCATACAGTTCCCTATTCTATTAAGAAAACTTTCCTCATTTCATTATGCATGTGAACGGAAATTAAACTAACACGTAGCATTTTACGATGACGCAAAATAAGCATAAGGGCGCGGTTGTCCAATGCTAAGGCCAATTTAGTTTCAAGTCAAACTTTATTGACTGAGCTTTCGGAACGTTGGAGAAGCGTATAGAGAAATAAACTTTTCACCTTAGCATTCGGCTGCGCTACAGCGAAGCGAGACAGCCAGGATTGCGGTGTTCACTCTGTGGGTGTCGCTTCTCCGCCGGACACCGGCATGCGGTGAGAAACACACTCAACGGCCCGTTGAGTCAATGACTTGAGCATGCTCCAAAGTTCTAAACCACCCGAGCTGACCACGAATATACTGAGAAACAACGTAGAGCTTGCGAGGATTGTGAACGTTCGGATGTAGGGCAGGGAAATAAGTACTTTGGCGGAGTTTGGCGCAAATGGTGCAGCAATCACATTGACTGATTGATTTTAATGGCAGAGAGACAGAGAGGTTAGCAATCACATAATTGCCATGAACAAAAGTCATGGAAATGTGCTCTGGTATATCGTGCTCAGCTAGAGTGTAATAGCATGGCCTCCGAGATTTTTCCCGCGCTCTGCTCCGGCCTTTCCAAACGCTCGCCTGCCCAGCAGAAAAAGCGAGCCGAGCCAGTTCTCCAGATGTCCGCATGCGACGCTTAGAACCGAACCAGAAACGGAAACACAATCGCCTCAAATCACGCTGTCAAGTGCGAGCCCGCGGCATGAAGCTTGCAGCGTCATTGTTCTCATCATCAGAATAGAGAAAGGTAAGTTGATCTCTGTTGATTCGTAATGTTCATTCGCTGCTCCGGTCTTTGTGCTGTTTCGCTGAATGATACCTCAGAATGCAAGATCGGAAAAAGAGAAAGCCAGCTGGGTGTAAGACGTGTTTCTCCCATCGTCAGAGGGCCAGCCAGCCCAGTGGCACACACCACACTATGTCTTCGATCGACAGGGTGGTCATACTGCTCGGCTACAAGCTCGACCGCAAGCTGGGAGACTTCAGAGACCGCTTTCACGAAAACAGCCACCAGGCTGTTTTCGTGAAAGCCTTTGGAGCCCCAACACGCGGGTGCTGGACACTCTGCATCGCCGGAAATTCGGTTGGCTCGTCTGCAAGCCGTGCACGCAGGGAGCCCTCGCCAGGCGCTCGAGACCGGCCTCCTAGAAGTCTGCAGCCCATGGTGGCCCCACAAAACCACCGTCGCCAAGACCGCTGCAAGCCTAACGATCTTCATCCTCTTCAACCGCAACATCAGCCACTCACCCTCGTCCACAAGCTCCATTTAAACCATCATCACTATTTCTTTTAAAAATGCATCTGTGCAATACCATGTCATCATCCTTGGACGCGGCGCAGTGGTCCTTCACGGTATGGGCGACTTGCCTTTCTGCGGTGCCGCGGATATCTTGAGCCAAAATAAATCACTATCACTATCACTATATTTATTGCGAATCTATATTTTGACTTGCTTTCGTGATTTGTATTGGCTCAACGTGTTGTGCTTTACTGAAATGATTAGACACGCAGTTCCCTTGAAAAAAACGTCGTGGGCATTTGTTCTACGCCTTTCGCGCTTCGAAAAGATGAACCTTAATATTTCGATCAACTTCTTCCCTGCGAAAGGTCTGTGTAATACGGCGAGAGGCGGGGAGCACATTTCGTTCTCAATCCGTAGACCGACGATAATGGTAATGATGATAATTCGCGGCTATTTCTTTGTGTTGTTTGGTTTCGTTGCGAGCGCTACCCAAGCGCCCCACAGTAACAGTCTCCACCGCGCGAATACAATGGCCTGAGGGGCGCAGCCAGCGCGCGAAAAATCACGGAGGCCATGGTAGTAGGAACTTGGAAGAGTGTTACACAGTCACTTCCATTTCGGTGAGTCCCTTTGGTCTGAAAGTGGGAAGCGTTAAAACTCACGTAAAAATAAAAACGAACAGAAAATATGACAGAAATTTTAATATGTAAAAACAGTATAAAAGCTCGTTAAAAAAAAGACAGAAAAAGAAATACGAATGTCGCGTGGGTAGCCTACCGCACAAAAATCGAAAATATTGTTTTAACAAAATCATATTGACGATTTTGGTACAGCAAATACCCTGGTGTGGTTCGCTTTATTTTTTTTTATTATTCTATTCCTTCAAACATTAATTGGACAAATTTTTGTTTTACCAGTTATTTTTTGTTTTGCTCGGAAACGCGCATACGCTCGGTGATATCGCAAAAACCAGAGCAAAGCGGCGTACAAGTGGAGTTTTACCACCGCGCATTCAGCATTTCCTACGCACGCGAAAAGCCTGGGGTGTTTATGCCAGCGTTTCGAGCAGCCAGAAGCTCAAAAAAGCTCCGCCGCAACAATGAATGATACAACGGACCCTATGGTCACTGCAGGCACGTAGCCAGTATTTTGTTTCGACGGGGGG
This sequence comes from Ixodes ricinus, assembly GCA_037355805.1. Taxonomy (NCBI): domain Eukaryota; kingdom Metazoa; phylum Arthropoda; class Arachnida; order Ixodida; family Ixodidae; genus Ixodes; species Ixodes ricinus. The sequence goes on along the minus strand of JAZHYW010045419.1, from coordinate 17,236 downwards.
GGGGCAGGCCCAATGGGCCCCCCCCCCCCCCCCCGGGGCTACATGCCTGGGTCACTGACAGGGCGAGAACGGCAGCGAGGAGTTTCAGTCGTCCCTCCTCCAGCGCGAACTTCACAAGTTCGGCAACCCTTCGGCGTCTGCACCTCGAGGCGCGCGCGCAGCCAAAGCACGACGGAAGGCATGGAGCGCGTGCTGGAGACCGGCCGTCCGAAAGACACGTCCTGCCCTTCTCACTCGATCGGAAACTTTAGCTAACCATAGACGACAGCGAGCGACGCCGCTGTTTTTCTACAGTGGCTCGGTGAAAGCACGTGCTCGCGAAGCCAACCAATCTCCCGCCTTTTGTCGCCTGACCCCGCTCTCTGCGCTTGAGTACACGCAGAAAGCGTGACCACGTGGTGCCAGACCGACGACGGCTGATTAGTCCAACCAGTACATAACTTCCTCCGCCGCCTCTGCTTAAAGGCCCTGGACCCAGGATTTTCCAGCCTGATAACGCACTTCGGTGGATGCTCGAGCTTCTTGTCAAAGACGGGACATTAGAACGAAAGCTGTAGCATTATTATACTGACCACATTTCACTTACCATGAAACGCCAGCTGCTCTCTGTTTCTACTTTCATTTCAGTATCCTGCGTGGCGCACGCCGGTACCGGCTGCGGACTTGCTACTCCTCACTGCAGGTGCGCCATCTGTCCTCAGCTCCATTGACTAGCGGCCGGCGGCGAGGTTTGATTTTTCGGACAAACCGGCGCCAAAGCCTGCACTTTACTTGTAAATTTTCGGTGGGTGTAAGATGATGTGGCGTTTATTGTCAATTTTCCTGAACTACACTGTCCTTTTGTACCGTTCGAAAGAGGGACGAAGCCTGGTCAGGACTCAGGTTGCCTTTTGCTCCTCTCTCCTAGACGTGATTTTCTAAAATATAAGCATTCAAAGAAACAAACAAAATCATTTTGAAAGGCAACTAGCCGGATAGAAATGAATTTTTTTTCTAGCTTTGTTTTAATAGATTTTATCATTCGTTTCACCTTAATTAAGAGCGCAGCCGACATTAAGGGCTTAAGAGGTCAATCAGGAAGCGTCAGAAACGCGATGTCACGGCAATGGTCATCTTTCAGTGCGTGGGTCAATTCTCATCGCCTAAACCAATCAAACGCAGTGAATGCTCCATGGCCTCGTGCTTTCAGCGTGTTACTCTGTACTCGTACGTCTCTGAGAATTTGACTACGCTTATAGTTATGGTGAAGCGAAGAACAACTCACATTTAGTTAAAATTTATTAATGTAACTAAAATTGTAACGATAAGCTAGATACTTGAAACTAACGGTAGCTGATTACTTTATTATTATTATTATTAATTCCATAGGGGCTGCGCCGAGACGACTCCGTTCCAAAAGTAAAGAGGGACGAAAAAACAGGTTTTTGAGGAACGCGTATACAGCACCGCGTTACGCTTCAGGTTACCGGTATAAGCGCCGATTGATTTTAAGCTGTCGACAGAAAGATAAATAACATTCACGAAGCGTCAAATCACTAAGCCAGCACACTACAATAAGGCTTCCACGTCAATTTGAGTTCATCCCCATGAAAATTGAAAGCAGGAACCATATAGCACTCACCGAAAGTCCTGGACAATTCCACTTTATTGTAGCTGCGTGCATTTTGCGTGTATATATATATATATATATATATATATATATATATATATATATATATATATATATATATATATATATATATATATATATATACATATGTGTATACATTTATTAATTCGAACAGATTTATCTTAAAAAATCCGTAAAAGATGCACTGATACGGTTTGTGCAGGTGAGTTATACGGCCAGGGGTACATTATGTGGGTGGCTAATCGTTGCGATAAGTCGGCTAATTAATTAAAATTCGTTAATTAACCTTTTAATTAGTGGAAATAAACATATGGTTCCAATTGGAAACTTAGGAAGCGTCATCGAAAACCACTAAATCAACTCTTTTTAGAACGACTTGAAGCTCACGGGAAACTCGGGGCGCGCAAAGTTACCACTTGTGAAGCAGGCGCAAAGCCAGCAGTGGCGGAACGCGGATGATTAGATCACTATCGCGTTCCGCAACTGTAGCTTTGCGCCTGCTTCACGAGTGGTAACTTTGGCGCGCCCTCGAGTTTCCCACGAGCTTCAAGTCGTTCTAAAAGAGTTGATTTAGTGGTTTTCGATGACGCTTCCTAAGTTTCCAATTGGAACCATATGTTTATTTCCACTAAATAAAAGGTTAATTAACGAATTTTAATTAATTAGCCGACTTATCGCAACGATTAGCCACCCACATAATGTACCCCTGGCCGTATAACTCACCTGCACAAACCGTATCAGTGCATCTTTTACGGATTTTTTAAGATAAATCTGTTCGAATTAAAAATGAACACCCGGATATATATATATATATATATATATATATATATATATATATATATATATACTATTACAAAAGGAGAGAAATAATATTTGAAACCAATTAAAATATTAACCTATCCAGTCAGTTATTCGAGGTAAAAAAAGTTTCATATTTGGAAACAAAACGTCCACGCTTCAAATTTCGAATCCAAAATTGTGCGTCAAAACATATAAATTACGAAAATCTTACTTTAAATTACATTTGCTCACATTAGTTTTCTTCTTAAAGGAAAACTCCGCTCAATGCCGAAAACGTCGGCATAATGAGTTATTTCATATTAAAAAGCTCTAATAAAAGGCACTACGTCAATTGCTTCCCGAAAAATGGGATATATATTGTTAAATCTTACTTTAAACACGAACAGAAATCGAAACCGAAACTTCGGCTCCGTCTGGCAACATCGGCCTCGGGCCGCCAAAAGCATGGCTATCAAGTGGTACGAGATGTCACGTGATCCTCTGCGCAACGACGGGTGGCATTGGGGCGGGCGAGTGCCAGGCGCAAGTGTCGTCTGCACCGCACTCTTCGCCACATATTGGTTTCTATGACATTCGACGACGCCTGCACAACTGCGGCGTCAGTCTGCGCACGTAGTGTGAACAAAACTCAGAGAGACAAGAATCACAAACGGTGAGGCGACGACGGCGGTTGCGACGCGGGAGACGGCGGTCTCCGCTGAGCGTTGAGAGGAAACGTTGCTCGAGCACGTCACCCGTTACGCTTGCCCGAACAAGTAAAAACAAACAAAAAATTCGAAAAGGGGAGATGGGTGATGATATTTAGCTCAATGTTGGCTACGCCAACGCCCCTCGGCTGTGCTGTTGGTTGCGCCTCAATTCGCCCGCTAGAGTCAGCCGATTTCGGCAACTTGGCGCGTTGCGAAGTTTGCCGGACCGTTTAAGAAACACTTAGACAGAACCAGGTCGTAATATTTGGCGTGTAGTCTTCCTAGGTGATACTAGGTGATACTGAGGATGATACATGTTCACGAATAGTGCAGCTAGGTACATAGAAGCCCAGAAAAATATCACCAGTCCTAAACACGCGTAATAGCTCGCACTAACATTTTATTTAATAAAAAAAGAAAACAGACGTGGTTTTTACGATATTTTAGCAAATAAAGCGGACGTAAGAGGCTCAAAATATGAACGAACCGATGCAAGTAAAACTCACGAGGACAATACGGAAGCACTCGATAAGCTGTTCTTTATTCAAAACTCGAGAGCTGCTTACTTCACAAATAATATTCAGCTGTTCTCCGAATGACGAATAAAACAAAACAACAAAATAAAGCCGGTTATAGGCGAAGCAACACATAAAACAAAGCCAGGGTTTTGGTGCCCAACGTCGGGGGGTCCCAGGAGAGGCTTAGCGGCACCGCCATATCTCCAGGGAGCGGTAGGGCCTCCCCGCGCCGGACCACCTCAAAAATGAAATTCCAGCGGGAATGACGTCACACGTTAAAGTCACGTGACTCACACCGCGTCCACTGAGCGAGTCTAGGCTTATTTCGTCTGGTATTAATTAGACTCCGCGCGTCACGAACGACCGCACCGCAGATTCCACTTGGACGGAAGGAGCGCGGGATCACAAAGCAACCCTACTGTATAAACAAACGAAAACAAAGAAGAGCAGAAACACCGGCGCAGCCGACAGGTCCCGTGAAATACGAGAGGCGAGGAAGAACACCGTTGCGTTACCGTGTTTGCCGGGCAGGTAGGACGAGGAAAGAGCGCGGAAGAACGGCCCGCCGAGGACGAAAGGAGGCACGGCTTTTACAGGGTGATCACGTATACAGGGCCGAGGCTCGCTGCGCTCAATGTTAGACAGGCACGCATGGGCACGCACAACGTAGGCATTTAGCTCCGTTTATGCTCGGCTTAATCCGCATGCTTCGTTCAACTTCTCTCCTTCGCAGTTATTTATTCGAGCTCATATAAAGCTCGAGACGTCAGCTGGGAGACAACACTCCACTCTCGGGTATGTCCGATAACTTGGATCGGAACTCAAACAGCGTATAAGGAGCTAACCCGCAGCGTTTCACAAAGAAACGAACCCGATAAAGAAGCCAGTCACGCTCGACTCGCAATATTTCATCCTCAGGCGAAAGCGGTTTCTTTTTTTATATTTCTTTTTTTTACATAAATTACAGTGTTGAAGTTACTTTCGAAGATTCCAACGACTCAACTAGTTGACGGTTTAGATAAGTGTGGTGTGTGTGTGTATATATATATATAACATGCACTCTGTGGAACATGAACTTATACCTTCATGAGTTTTTCATAGCACGCCGAACTTGCAATGTCAGTCTGGTCCGGCTGAAACCCTGTAACGTCCGCATCGAAATTCCCCCTCTTTCTTTTTTAATTCTAATCATAGGGTGGTAGCACTCTGTATCTCATGCGTTTCAAGCACCATTTAGGGGACGAGGAGTCCCCGTTCACTTACGAATGATAAACAGCGAGAAAACAAACGGTGACATTGGTTAAGGGAACGGTTTTTGCGCGGAGATGTGTGGTGGCCGTAGAGTTAAAGGGAGACTCAAGCGGTTTTTGGGGAAGCTACTTTTTGGTGCGATGGCGTTAAGGAAGTGTCAGTGAATGAGTATCTTCAGTTTTAGAAGGCAGAACCGCCTATTAATCACGCAGGAATAAAATGCGTGCGGACTCTTTCCTGTACTTGCGAGGACCAATGAAATTATCGTATGTTTGAAAATTTTGGCGGCCTTTCTTTCCCCGCTGCGTTGGAAACAGCCGCAGCGGCAGACCAATCACAGGTCGAGGAGAACTGGCGGCGCGCGTTGCATGCCGGTCGTGGGCCGGCTTCTTCTCTGCGAACATGGCGTCGGTGGTGATCGTTGGCGTGGTCGGCGTGGTGGAAGCTCATCGTTCCGCGTAAAAGCGCTATCCTTGTCTGTGAATTTTCGTCGTGTGTCGCTATGATAACCCAGCACGTACTAGAAGGGAAGATCCACCTACTCGTGCGGCGATGTCGTGGCGGCACTCTCAAGACAGCAGAAACGCCCGTGCCGTCGTGTTTGTTTACTTCGACTACAGTGCTGCTTTCTAAGCATTTGTGTCCTCGAACATCGCCCGGATTTCTTATTTGGCGCATTTCATGCGTGTGCTCAAGTTCAAGGTATTACTGGCGCGTACCGTATAAAGGATGCGAATTTTCACGCGTTTTCATCACCGGAGAAAAGTGATTAGTGTTAGCAATCCTGAACGCTCGCAACGTTTATCTGATCACGAAATCATATTTCTACGTTGCTATATCGCTGCTAAGATTACATTGTCTTTTATAATCGTAGAAAAGGCGTGTGGCGATATTTGTACTATTGTAATGTCGTGTATTAGAGTCGTGATCGTCCAAGACGGCGTACTGCATCTTTTTATTTTCTTTTTTTCATCCACTGTAGCCTGCAAGCCTATCAAGAAAAAATAATAATAAAGCTTTTGGCTATAGAAAACTGTCTGTCTATATTCTGTTACGGTATTGAAGGCATTGAGTAGCAGTGCGTCCCCTTTTAGAGGGGCCGTGCGCTTGTTGTAGTGGTTGCAGGTGTGTGTACGCGCGGCGCTGAGCGGTCGTTCCGGTCGCTCCGGTTGCAACGGACGCAGTTGTTAAATACGCGCTCGTTGCACATGTCTGAACCAGCCTTCCCTCCGTCCTCCCGAGGCGAAAGTCAACGTGGCGACATCGCTTGACATCACGTACCAGAGGTAACGCTGCGATGTCAAACGTTGGTTTGGTTAGGACTTGCCCAAACCGCAAAACGCCCGAGAAGGTCTGCGTTTCGTCGTCCTCGGAACCCGAACATGACTCCGAAGCGCTGCTATCGTCCACATCGCACGTCGGAGTGGCGTCATAGGAAATAATCCCCAGGTCGGCTGTCCGCCGAAGAATTTCAACCTCTAACGGCGTCAGGTCCTCGAGCGTAGAGAACTCCGCCGACTCCGCCATGATCGAAGCTCGAATGACAAGAGGTTCGGCCGATGCGGCTACCTCGGGATCACTGCGCGACGGAACGTCGTCCAACGCCATTGGCCCGAGATCCTCTTGATAAGCGTGCGAGGACCAATGAGAGTGGTTTCGTTTTCGGATGGATCCGAGGTTTGGCGGCCTTCAATTACATTTTTATTAAAGAAATAATCACCGTATGACTATACTTTTTGGTTTTTAGGGATACTTAGGGCGTCTAAATTCAGCTGTCATCATCAAAACATGAACTCAAAAACCACTTGAGTGTCCCTTTAACGTAAACGTGCTCCACGGAGATTTGCATCCCGCAGCAAGTGCGGCCACTGCTCGTGCGAAGTTACCTTCTCCACGAGCACATCAAGTACGCACAGTCAATAAGGGTCATGCGTGCTTGTTCGTTCTATGTGAAGAGCACGGTTAGTTGCAGTGACCTAGTTCCAGCAGGCAAACAAACCACTGTTTGCCGGAAAAAAAAACCGTTTTTGGGCGGTTTTGCGCAGTTTTTGTGAGCTCATAATGTATAACAGCTCAACCTGCATTTCCTATACTCTTCGTGGGTACCGCCCGTTCCAAAACGTGTCCTGCTGTCGCCAATGGTTGACACTCAAGAGTCGGAAAGGTTGTTAAACGTAAACAGGTCCGCTTAGCGATACGTTTTTGGTCCCATGGTGGGAGAGAAAAGCCCCTGGAAACAAGCAAGGCCAGTCGCATGGCAACAAGGGGCCGGTTCGAAGCAAATTACAGATAAATCACGTCTGCTGGACAAGAGGCGCTGGCCCCTTTTTTCGTTCTGGGCTTCCGACGTCTGATCAGCTCCAGCTTGTCTGACCCTCGGCTCTCCGACACAAAGAGCCCGACCGTTATCCGCGCGGCAACAGGCAGAAATGGGCAAGTGCACTCACAGGCCGCACGGCTGGAATCCAGTCAGTTCTCGAAAAGCTTCCAGGAGGCGAGGTACAGAAGGAAGCAAAGCAGACGGGACGATATCCTGCGGGTTACCATCGTGTGTCAGCACGCAGGTGTCTCGTTCCACAGGTGTGTCCAAGAGCTCGACCTGGGTCGGTCCAGCAAACCCGTCCACCGTCTGACAACGCGAGGCGAACCGCACGCACCAGTGATGAGCACGAAGAAGCGGGTCAGCACCGCGGAACAGTCTGGTCCAGCCAGAGTGGAGTCCCGGACAGCCGGTCCGGGCATTGTCCAATTCTCGGGGCTCTCCACAAGCGTCCATGGGAGCCCGCAAAAAACGCTCGGGAGATCTTTTTTACTTTTACTTACTACGCGCTTCCGGCACGCTTACGCAATGCCCGCCACAAGAAAAAAAAATTTGCAGGAGGCAACATTAAAAAGAAAGCGGGGGCAGATTCCTTTTTTGCTGTCTTTTGTTTACTTGTTCAGTCCCCAGTGCCCTGATGGAACGGTGCGCGAGCGCGAAAAGAGGAACAAAGTTACGTGAAAATGAAAATCTGCTCGATGTAAGCACAGCAGCCCGGGATGAGGGCAGATAGAGCACGGGCAATGAAGATTAAAAGAAGCGAAGGGCAGCGAACGCGAGGAAGCGCCGGTTCAGTCACGCCAGACGTGACCACACGGGGGAGGAGGGGGCAGGCGGGGGAAACACCGCGCGCACGGGGCGAGGGGGCGACACAAAGACGGGCAGGGGAGCGGCCGGCGCAGGACACGGCGAGGGCCGGTCCCGCCGATCCCGCGGCTTCATCCGCCTCGCGGTGGCGGCGGCAGCACGAGCGCCCAGAGGAGCGATTTACTGTGCGGCCGCTCTAAGTAGACGCGAATTAAAAGGGGCACCCTCGCCCCATCGGCGACTGGACGCCCGAGGGGACAACGGCCACGTCTGGTCTGCTTACGTTGCCCCTCTCGCTCCCCCCTCGCCGTCGCCGGAAAGAAGAGATTCGGAGAGAGAGAGAGCGATGACGCGGCCTGGACAAAGCGTCGCCTCCAGCGGCCGCTCGCAATCCAAACACGGGGCTCCCCTCCCGGCAGCGTCTTGGGGCCCTGCCCGCTGCGGGGATCAGAGCCGGGGCTCGGACACCTGGCCGGGACAAAAGGCCGTCGGCGGCCGTCCTTGGGACGCTTATTGTGTCCGCCGCGGGGGGCAGGCCGGACGCATTAATAAACTAATCACGGGTCGCGGCCTAACCTCCGAGACGGGGCGGCGCGAGGCACGCGTTCGGTGGCGGGCCGCTCCCCGAACGCCAGATGGAGGGAGGGAGCCCCGGGCCACGCAGGTGGGCCAGACGCGGGGGCTCTGCTGGCAGTGCACGCGTCGGCCACCCGCCGGCCGTTTGGCCACTACGCGCCTCTCTTTCCGGCCAGAGATTCGGGCCTGCTGGTAAGGCTGGGAAAGTGAAAAGAACGGGATTTCGGGAAAGCGGTTCGGTCTACCGCTGCATGGCCGCGTTACGGTACGCAGGGTCGTGCTTGGTAGGGCCCGAAAGTGAGCACAAAAAGAAGAGGAAAAAAAAAAAAGCTTGCTCGGAATAAACAAACAAAAGGAAAAAAAAGAAGGGGGAACATGAGTAAGACTGGTGAGAAATTGAATGCAGGAACGACTCTAAGCTGATATTGAGTCAATGCGCGTCCCTTTGCAGTATGCTCGTATACGTGCAGCAGAACACGCCACGAAACAACCAAAATAAAAAGCGAATCGCAATCAACGGTGCGCTGAATAACGGGAACAATGATATTCGGGGTAAGCGCAAGAACATTTAAGTAGATGCGGGGGCCGGAGAGAGGTACGATATTTTCAGAGATAAGATGTTCTGAAGGTGCGAGCATCCTTACGGTGCGCACAAAGAGCAAACGGTTCTAAGATCCGTCCCCTATACCCATGGATCTATTCGCACCTACTGTATACGTTTGGCGCCACGCACCGCTCCCTCCGCGGAGCTGGAATAAAATAACGAATGGCCCATGGTGCTGCAGACAACACGGGCCTTTCGGCTCTATCCTGTATTTCGATGAGCCAAAGCCCGCTCGGGTCCCAGCCCCCGTCTCCCAGCACTCAGCTGCGGACCAGCCCGTGGGAAAACAAAGCGGGCCAACGGTGCCCCGGGCTCGGAGCGCCAATCCGACACCGAGTCAGGACGCGTGGCTGCGAGGGGAACAACGGCCAGCGGAGGGGAAGCCCCGCGCTCCCTCCAAGGTCAGGGTCAAGTTCGCCCCGCGTCGGGGTCAGGCGCACGGCATGCAAATCGCCGCGGCGGGGGAAGGCAGCGGCGGAGGAGGCCCCGTCGGGAGGGAAACAGACAGACGCGCCTCCCGCTCCTCGCCCCCGTCCGTCCGCCGGGGCTGTTCTCCTCCCTTTGTGGCACGGTGACCACGCGGATGCGCATAGATGCGCTGCGGCCGGTTTCTCTTTCCTCGCTCAGAAAGCGCCATTTACCCAACGACCCGCCGTTCTTCTGCGGGCGGCTTTGATTCATGCGCGAGTTTGGAGCGCGGGAAAGCGGGACAGAGTGCCATTCGGAAGAGAGTGAGAGAAAGCGAGAGCCGAGATCCCGCCGTCGCGCGGATCGCTGACGACGCTCACAGCCTCTGCCAAACAGCGCCGTATCTCGTCACGCATAAGATATTGTGCCAGTGTTTCTGTTTGCGTACACGAAGACTCGGCAATGAAGCCTTGTTCGCGTTAGAAAAAAAAACGAATACACAAAAGAGGACTGGTCTTGTGATGTGTCTCAGTCTTGTTTTCAAGAGTGAAGTCGTCGCCAAAAATTGGAAGTAAAAAATAAATAAAAAGATTAGTAAAGCAATACGGCAACAGGAGGGCACGTCGGTTTCTTCCCGTTTGCTCGTGAGGGGGTGATGACAGCCTTCACACCGTAGGCGTTGCCAATGTTCTGCAGCAGTAATAATGGCGCTTCCAAATGCCGTCGCGGCCACTAGTATGATCAGACGGTTCAGACATAACTGAACCGAGGTTGCGGCAAGAAGTATACAGGGCCATCTCAGTTAAAGTTAGAACCAAAGCAAATGGCGTGTCGCATTGTGAATGCAGATATGGACGCATCGAAAAGCGTTTAATGAAAGGCAATACATGTTTGGTCGCTGTTTACAGCGTAAAAAATAACCTCAAAACAACCACAACCAAAATCTGAAAAACAAAGAAGAAAACCGCATTGCAGTCGACATCACTCGATGACTGATTTTCATTGCGTCTGTTCTAACGTTTGTCTGTACTACTGGCGACGAGTGCGATCGAAAGCGTCGCAGTGGTCGGCATTCCACGATTGGCCGAATTCTGACTATGACGTCAGCAAGGGATTTCTTATCGACAGAGAATTTGGAAGGTGTTGGCAGTGTTGGTTTTAGAGCATAATGATTTCAAGCTTTCACCATACTCAAAACAAACACCATCGAACTTATGGTTCGCGATGTAATGACGTCACGAGAGGGAACCATAGGAGGGCGCCACCAAAACATCTCGCCGCTAATTGTTTTCTCCCGCCGTAATTGTTTTCGGTTCACTTTTGACACCGCAGCAAGTTGCTTTCGCTCATAGTTGATACTATGCGATACTTATGGATGCTTACCCCCCGTATTCTAAAGCTGTGGGCGGTGGTTCGCTAAAGCAATGCTAGTGGCTTATAAGAGTGACGAAAACGCCACCATTTTGAACACAGCAAGTGACTTGAAACGCAAGCTCATACGAGCTCAGCCTTAGCGGCTCAACGACACTTAGCACCACAGCATAGCCATCGCTTATCGTGCTTCGAGGAAGGCGTCGTTGGTAGCGCAAATACGACCGTTTCATTGGACCAGCAGAAGAATACTGTAAAACCCTTTATTTTTCGCGAATAGGTTACAGAGGTCATAATTCGCAACTTTCGGTGATGGTGGTACCACGGTGTGCGAATCGCGCTCCCTAGCTCCTGGATGATCGGCTTCACAATAAAGGTGCTTCCCTACACCTTCCTGACTTGAAAATACAACGTAAGGCTCCAGTGCTGCTCGCATAAAGCAAAAGTATAATTACTCACGCGTTCCATACCCCGCCTCGTACTGATGTTCTAAGGCGATCATCCAGATGACAGCCATTTTGATAGCCGCCGCCGCGCACCCTATAGGTCGTGAAAGTTGCGAATGGCGGCCCCTAAATTTCGCGAATTTCAGACGCCTGCATTGAAACTCTTAAGGATCGAAATTTTCCTTTGCCTTTAAATTTCTCGAATTTTTCAATTCCCGAAAATTAAGGGCTCGCGAACATTAAGGGCTTTACAGTATGTTGCGAAGAAAAGAGTACAACCTTTAAGGGGGCGATGCGACGATTTTTGTACTTAGCGCAAATACCGCTTAGAACGCGTTCGTTTTTCACCCCTCAACTCGCAGCCAGAACAAGCGGCCACGTGATTAGGAGCCGACTTTATGCTGCCACTTTTGATCATAGCCACGCGCTGGGGTTGGCAAAACACAGGACACGCGCGTTGAGTTCCAGACAATGTTATGGTTCGGCGAGTGTTCACGCAATGCTCGGGTCCAATCTATGAACCGCACTCAAATATTGCCACTCGTAAGGCACTGCGATCCCCCAGCTACGTCCTAAAATTTTGCGAAGGAGAAAAAAAAACACTCGGCTTTGTCCTTGAAATTACACCCCGACAAAGAAGTTTCTTTGTCAGTAGCGTTGCGTGCGAGTATACTTGGGTCCCATTAGTGCCAGCAAGTTCGCGTAAAGTGAAAAACATTCCAAGCGAATATCGTTGCACGGCCCCTTCAAATGAAATATGCGCGCTCAGTCGACCCAACATGCGCCAGTTCATCGAGCTACAGTGAAGACACCGAGCGCCGACGGTCGTGCACGACTCATCGAGAAGCGGCAGAAACAGTACGAAACGAGCCGTGCGCGTCTCCGGGAGTCTCGACGGTAAATAAGCAACAAGCTGGCAACCCGGAGACGGCCCGTCTGCCAGCGAAGAGGGAATATTGAGCGGCTGTAATGGCGACAGGAGAATACGTCCGGGCTCCAAAGTGCAGGGTCCGGCCCGACAATTACGCTGAAGCCGTGGCTGGCTGCCCGGCGCCGCCCTCCTCGCTCGGCCGAAAGCGCGGGCACCGAGAGGCCATTTGCATGCCTCGCCGTCTCCACCGCGCTGTTTCTCGCGTCTCTCGCCGGGCCGCGAAGTTGCTCCTGCGAGAGCGCCTCCTCTCCGGGCAGCTTTCCGCGTGCGTGCACACACGCCAGGCCTCGTTGTGCGGTGAAGAGGCGTCGGCGGGCGCGCTATCGGCGACGCATCTGCCGGCCATGCCGTACGAAAGGCGCCCCTAGGAGACCTTTGGTCCGAGGATCAAGTGGTTGCCCTCGAAGTCGAACCTCCCGGCAACGTTGTGAGACGGCGTTTTCGGGTTTTGTTTACGTTGCTTACCGAAGCAGACGAGAATGCAATCGTGGCGTTCCTAATTTGCAGCTCGCCCAAAATAGCGAATAACATCGCAGTCTATTCCAAATGTTATCGCCTTTCCTCGAAAGGCATGCCTCTGAGCCGGATGAATATCCTTCGCGGACCGCAGGTTGTGCATCCTCGCTTTAACACGGCACCAGTTACATCGCTTTTGCAGATTGGGAGCCAGTTACTAAAGCAATATTTTCCCTTACATAACGTGCCTATAAGTGGAAGTGATTTCGCACCCGAAAGAAGACGGGGCGACCGGCTTCGAGATAAACAAAGGCGCCATTCCAGACGATCGGATGCAACGATCGTCCCGAGGAACATTCCTGGCCGTCGGCTTCAGAAATCCCCGAAAATCTAGTTGATCCTCGCGACGTGCACACGTATACGCGTCGGTCCTGCGTATGCAATACACAAGCAAAAAACAAAAAGAAAGCAGCTCCGCTGAACGAACAAAGCGACCGCGAGAGTGCTTCAGTCACCGCTTAGAATGCGGATCAAACCTCTCGTCGTTTCCTCATACCACACGAACGTTTCCAAGAAACACGGAGCATAACAAAATAAAATAAAAAAAGCCGCCTTTCAAACAGAAAAAGTACGAAACCGTCAACAACGCGTCCATTTTTTTTGTTTTCTTCTGCGGTTATACGCACAAATAAACGTAAAGCGAGCTAGAAAACTGGCGGTCGTGAAAAAAAGGCGTCGAGCGTGCATTTATGATTTGCGCATTCACAGCACCGAGCGCGCGGAGACTGAAAAAACAACAACAAAAGCAACAGCAGCAGGCGCGCGAGAGCATCTTGAATTCAAGCGACGACCCGGCAGTTTATACGACTCGGCGACGCTCCCTCAAAAACGAGAATTTGGGCTTCGCATAGACGCGCTGCCGTTTGCTCGCAGGGGCGCCCCTCCGTCCCACCCTCCGCGCAGACAAGAACAGACGGACATTCACTCGCTGCGGCCGCGCAGCGAAACCCAAGGCTCCGTTTTTTTTTGTTTTTTTTTCCTTTTTTTTTTTCTCGGCCGCGAGAGAGGGAACGGCAGCGCCGTATGTCCTGCTCCATTAGCCGCGTCCGCGGGCGCGCATTCTGATGCGGAGGTCCGGCGGAGTGCGGGCCCATTCTTCCCGGTGCATACCCAAATCAAGAAGGATCGCGCGGACCGAGTCTTGTCCCGAATACTAACGCCGTATCAGCGAAACTGGTCAGCGGGAAACGCGGACGGCGACGCCGCGTTGTGTGGACGGACGGCAGAGAAGCCGCTCTCGTGTCGCAGCTCTTGGATCACACTTGCGTGCCTATTCAACGTCGACTTGGGTAGGACTTTGGCCAACCATCGAAGGACTTTCGAGAAACAGGTCGTAGCACTGAAATCTGGTTATGAGAGCTAAAGTAAACAAAGGGCACCCCTGCGCCGCGGCTGCGACTATGATAGAAAAAGCCAGGAGCTGCAACTAAGCGAGTAAGTTCGTCGGAAAAGCAAACGTGCTGAGAAAGTCGGCTTCGCGAGCCTCCACTGATGACCTCCCTCCTTCTCCCTTTCTCCTTCCCCCCTCCCTCCCTCCTCCTCCCTCCTTCCCCCCCCCCCAAAAAAAAAAAAAAACATGAAAAAATTGCTGCCGTCGTTACGTTAATTCTCGACGAAATGCGTTAGCATTTAGCGCAGGGGTTCTGACTCGGCGAAGGATGGGAAGTCCAGTTTCGCAACGGTCCGCATACTGTTGTGTTCGGGAGCCTGTCTGTTCTCCCGGGCGTATACGGTTTCGGATGCAGCCACCACAGCTTCCCTCGATCGCCGCCTATACGGTCCGCGCGTGCTGTTGTCTTCGAAGAGCCAATCTTTCCTCCGGGGCGTCGGAGGTTTCGCGCAAACGGCGTCGTCGCTGAGCTTCGGTTTCAGGTTGTCGCGTACGCTGTGCCACCGCCGCTCGATCCTCTCCTCTCGTGACGCGTCGTTGGAAGTGTGCCAGAACACTACTTTCCTTCTTGTAAGCAGAGTGGATGCTAACGATCGACCGAACGAAGCGAAAGAGCACGGCGGACACCGCGCATCGGCCTCGCAAAACCATTCCAGTCCAGACCACCACCGCCCAAACGAAAGACGGCTGCATGCACCAAAACAATAAAGGCTAAAAGATAAAAAAAAACAAAAAAAACATTGCCAGTTATTGCAGCTGGTTTACGGAGAGTAGTGATCTTGACGCCATGAACCATTCACAACATGTATACGACCGCGCAGATGTGACTTTAGAACACAACAAGAGTCCCCAAGATTGACGGGCATTTTTCGTCACGCGTATATGTCCGCCGTGAGAAGCGACGGTGATTGTCGAAAGACGCAGCACGCGACGATAGCACTCGCTCCGGTCCGAACCGGGGTCCCCCTAACGGCGGGTTCCCGAAATGAACAACTGGAGAGACGCGAACGGTGGAGGATATGAACGGAGAAGGAGGAAGAGGAGGTATGACGCCCACGGGTCTCGCGACGGAGACCTGTGATACGGACACATTTCTCCAGATTGGAGGCGCGCTCGAAGGGAAACAAACGGCCAAGTAAGTGTCCGTCTGTGTGTGTGTGTGTGAGAGAGAGAGGGAGAGGACTTGCTTTTGGCCGCTATTGACACCTAATTCTGATTAATGGCTAGCCCCGTGTCAAAACGAATCCCTCGTCCCTCCTGCTCCAATCTTGCCCCTCTCTCTTTCCTAGTTATTAGGAGGGGAGGAGAATAGCGGACGGGAGGAAAGCTCCCCGCCGAATGCAGCACGCGTACGACTCGGGCGGGGCACTTCCGTCGCTTTTCTCGCCAATGTTTAGGTGGCTCCAAAGGTCGCAGCAGCCAAGGACGGTACTGGGACAATATCGAAGCCCCCGTGACCTTGAATAACGGTATCGGTGCATTGTGTCCACCCGGCCCGAGCATTGGTAGAACGGCGGATGTGTCAAAGCCCTCCGTAGCACAATGCGAGCAAGTACAAGAGGCGAGCGTGCAGACCACGTGACCATTGTTGGCCGTTGGGGGCTTCTCTCCCTCACCAGTGAGCTCGGAGCCTCCGTGTGGACTGCGAGCCCTGAAGAGATGCTCTCGCTGCAGGCACAAATAAGTTTGTTCCAATCCAATCCAATCCCGAATGACTGGGGCAGTGATGGCCGAACGCACGCGTATTTTGGGTGACTGGGGTATTGTACTCGCCAATGATCGGTGACCTCCTCTATAGCATCTCTAGGAGACTAAACTTCACTCAGGTGATCGGTAATCGAGGATTCACTGAACACGCCACGCGACACTGTTAGCGCAAACACGACATCGACCCTTTTTCGCATTTTACTTCTAAAGGGTAAAGACGTGCACCAAATTTTGTTAGTGCTCCAGATGAACACTAGAAAAAAGGAAGTCTCGCGCATCGTTCATACACCGTGCCAAATAGTTCTCACGAGATTTGGCTGTCAGAGGAAAAAGCGATGCTTTTGGCTTTTGTAAGGTGTTTATCTTGATAAAATAATATATGTCTAATCTAGAATGCACCACATGTACCTTAATTTTCTGCATAAAAGTGGGAATCAGTAATGCTCCGAGAGAGGCTGGAGTTTTTTTGTTTTGTTTTTACGACGGTTCTTGAGGGGAAAACGAGTAGTAGTTTGGATGAGAGCCCTATCCTAAGAGTAAAAGAGACGAAAAAAGGCTCGAGGTACATCTAAGCACTTCTTATGAGTTGTAGATGCGAAAGCATGAATGTCGTTCTTCCCGCCGCGGTCGCTTCTGATCCTCTCGGCACCGAGGCCACTTCTGATCCTTCCGGCGCCGCGGCCGCTTCTAATCCTCTCGGCGCTGCGTGCCCGCGCCGGAGCAGAAACGGCCGGGGCGCCAAGAGGATCAGTGGGCGCATTCTATTTACCATTCTCTCTTCTATATTTTTTTTTATTTCCACTTCCGTTCATTTCACAATGTAGCAAACCAGCACTAGGCGCTGGTTGACATCATTGTTTAATAAATACCTACCTCTCTCTCTCTCGGCCGTTCCTGATCCGGCGCGGGCACGCAGCGCCATGGGGTGGCGCTAATTGAAACTGACGCGCGGCGGCTTCATACCACTATCGTTTTCCATGGCTTTCTGCGCGTTATCAAAGCTGGGATGCCTCAGATCGCGGCTTCGGGAATTTTTCTGCCGTTTGGAGCGGTTGATGACGTCGACCTCGCCCCATGGGACAGTTAAAGGCCGATGACCAGACTCGAGATTCTCCAAGGCAGAAAGATCCGTTTGTTCGCGCTAACCGTGTCACACTCCGTACGTCGAAAGGGCACTAGAAACCCGGAAAGCACCTCCCACATTGATAAATGGAGTAGAGCGTGTTGCCTGAAAAGTCCCACGTTTATTATATTTCTTTAAATCTTTTTTT
>JAZHYW010045418.1:0-11904 GCA_037355805.1 Ixodes ricinus | reverse complement strand
TTTTTTTTTTGCTTTCTTGGTGAGATTGTTTTGCGTGACATGTACGGTGGAATTAAGGCAGTAATATTATTTTTTAAATATTCCACGGTTTTTTAATATCTATCTCATAGCTGGAGCATTTCAAAAATGGCAAAAAAAGTTACCGGATTCATCAACAACACGCGCAATTGCCCTGATCGTAAAAATAAACCCTGCACAAAGGCTGCCATGCGATAATGCGCCTTTACGTTGTTACTTGTAGTAGCTGTATCACGATCGCTAATCCCCGGAATGTGTGTGACTGCAAAAATAGCTGTTCTGGAATCACAAAGCAGGAGGTCTAATGTAGCTCGCTCTGCTGAGGTTTACTCTGGTTTTTCAGTGACGTATGTGGGACAACCCAAAACTTGAAACAAAAGCGAGAAAATGTCATGCATATAGCGAAGAACTGAGTGAGTCACTTATTTGCTTATCATGTGTTTATATCAGGCAGGTTAAAGTAACAACATAGTCGCTTGAATTGGCAGAGAGCTCGTCGAAGGAATAACAATGACTCATGGGTTGCGCTGGCCGAGGCCGATAATATGATCCGATAGCGAGGGTTTCTCCGAAATCTAGATCATATTCTACACCAAACCGATTCACATGATGAACAAGGAGCACCTATTTGTGAATTCTGCAGATCGTTTGCGATTAGTAAGAAAACGCCACCACCATGGGTAGTTTTATCTCTTCGATTGACAGAATAGTTAGAAGGAAAAGATTTCTGCGTCAAACGTCGCTTCAGTTAGCCATGATTCCGTGCCTATTACAATGCTATACTCCGTTTCACGAAAACTTCGCGAACTGTGGAGGCTACGGCCCCTGCGACCAAATAAGGGCGCCGGAACAAGGCACGTGATAACACTCCATGGTCGAGTCAACACCACCTAGATAAGCAGAAGGCCTCCGCACCGTCATCACAGTCAGATCGATCGAAGCCTGAGATTGGGCGCAAGTGCTGCGTCAGTGTTCGGCCGGGGCTCGTGTTCAATCAGCGCGTCGAAGTTCTGACTCGGACCCAATAGCCGAGTTAGCGCAATCCGACTGTGATGACGTTTCATGAAGGAGAGGAGGCGATGCAGAGGCTTTGATTTTTCTAGGTGGTGTTGGTCGAGGCCACCGGGGCCTCGCAAAGGCTCGTTCACACTCTTGCAACCGAGTACGACCGAGAGAGACAAGACCGGTTTTTAATCCTCTTACGACGTCTTAGGACCAGCTCCGCAGCAGCGCGCCGGTCCTAAGACGTCGCAAAGGCTAAAACCGGTTCTGTCTCTCTCGGTTTTACTCGGTCGCAAGAGTGTGAACGGGCCTTTACTGCCACACAGCAGAGCCCTCTGCGACAAAAAGTAGTTCTAGACTTATTTTCCTTTTAACGGACATTGAACTCGCGCGATTCCATCTATAACGGCAAGATATAATAATAAACAAATAATAATCACAAATTTATGAGTTTCAATTATATTTAAATCAAAAAAGTTACACCGCATCCGTATCCGCTCGATTTCTTCTTTTTTCGCTTTGTAGCGCCGTGGTCGTTGGCGATCGCCGGCGATCGCAGCCGTGTAATCGGCCGTTTCCGCTCAAAACATCGCACTATGCCCTGGAATTAGCACCCGTCACAAATTCGCGGCTAACTTGTCTCATGAACTGTTCCCGAAGTGCTCGCAATTCTAGCGGACGGATACGTTGCTGCGGTGGACGTTCATCCGAAGTGGGTTGGTTTCGGAGCAGACGACTTATAGCAGAAGACAGCCGGTTCCTCCGGGCCGCGCGGCTCGTATTTGGCGTGGTGATACAAATGCTTCCGTGATGTCGGGTCACGTGCCTCGCTCCGACGCTCTTATTGGGTCGAGGGGCCCTGCCTCCGCAGTTCGCCAAGTTATCGTGAAATGGACATAGGTTGAGTCGTAGCAACAAGTTCAGCGAAGTCATCAAGTAGTAACGTGCTATGGAAGGGCGTCACCTATTTTCCGTGCATTAGCTAGAGGTGTGCTTGGTCGGTAGCATAGGAACGCAGTTTTGTCGACAGAAAGTGTGAGTCCTGGTCCTGGGCTTTCTGTGGTCTTCACAACCTTGTCAAGCGCCCTTTGCTGCTGTAATCCGATAGTTTTGGCAGCTTTTGAGGGACCGACGTACTACAGTGCCGTATCGTCAGCATATAAGGCAAATATGAACACTTGCAGAACTTATAGGTAGTGTCGTTAAACTCAGAGGGAGGGCAGCCATCGCAGGCTTAAAAAGAAAAGGGCTCAAAGCACTGCACCCTGCGTCATTGAACGACGGCTGCTGACGGCGCCAGGAACTCGTACGGAATATCATCTTCCAGTAAGTGGCATGCAGGTAGCTATGCAAACTTCCCGTAATGCCGAAATGTTGTAGCCGCTGGAGGATTGTTGCATGAGGTGGGGCGTCGAATGCCTTGTGTATGTCTAGGAACACACAATACACTGTCTGGTGAGGTGTTCGCGCCTCTTCTAAGGCGAAGGCAAGTGCGCCAATCGCATCGTCGCATCGGCAGTGCAGTGTTTTGCACGAAATTCCACAGAGATCTTCAGGCAACGCGCCATGGTTTCCATGTACCACGTTATTCTGCGTAAGACAAGTCGCCTCCAAGAGCTTTCCAACGCAGTTTGTCAAAGGGATGGGTCGGTAGGAGTCGAGCTTCTCCGTTTGGTTTCCTTGGCTTCGTGTTGGCACAACGGTAGATGTCAGCCAGTCAACAGGAATTTGAGAGATGCGCCAAATTGCGTTAAATGACTCCATGAGTGCTGAGTATTGTGAAGCGTCAAGGTTTCTCAGCGCCTGGTAAGTGACCCCATCGGGACCTGCAGCACCTTTACGTCAACACAGACGTAGAGGTGCTGCAGAGCACCTCTACGTCTATGCAAGCGGAAGCCATCTGCTGCCGTTGACACTAGATTCCTTGCCGCAGCCTGGAGGTAGTGGAATTGGAGTCAATAAGACATCCGCACGTAACTCAGTTGTCTCCTTCATCAGTATGACCAAGAGAGATTGCTAAAGCTGCAATTAGATAAGTCAGCATTTTTCCGACGACAGAGTTCGGGCCACCTTCCATGCGCGTGAAATACCTAACGGTGATCCCAAGGAGGTACAGAGCTGGTCCCATTGATACCTTTGAAGTCTGGAAGTATGTCGGCGGAAAGCGGTATCATTCTGTACGTGTTTTATCCTGTCTGCCAAATACGTCAGTCCTTACGAGCCGCGGCACTGCGCCGGTAGGTTGAGGTATACGTGAGATCTGGACTGGGACGAGTGGTGTGAACACGAATGTGTTTTCGTAGACAGAGATATAGCGTGAGCAATTACTGAAGACGGGTCTCTTGTGAGGGTGACTACATGTCCTTTCATGTGGGCTCCAAACGAATCCCAGTAGGTGACGCGCACTTCTTTGTACCTTGGTTTCGAAGTGTTTGGGAGACACAGTAATAATCGAAATATGGTCGCTCCCCCATGTATCAAGTTTGAGGGATACACTCTGCAGCGATGTTTGGTGAGATAAACAGAACGAAGTGTCTAGCGTTTCAGTCCGACGTAACCCAAGTTACGTCCAAATCTCCGCCTTCCCTAGGTTCACAGGGAGAGAGGAGGGCCGGGGGGGGGGGTTAGGTATACGCGTTTCAGTGCTCCGTCCGGGACGTAACGCTAGCCAGCGTAAAAAGAAATGGTCCGAGTCACCCTTACTCACTGTCGGACAAAAGTTTCAGTTCTATCATTCAGAGCTTGAAGGTGTAAAGACGATGTCACTACTTCTAGCTGATTTCCTCGTTGTTTGGTAAGCCTATCACCCCATATTTCATTGTGTGCGTTAAAAACTCCACAGATAACTAGGTGTCCTGGAGAGACGCGCTTTATCTCTCGAAGTCCTTCGGGTTTCCAGCAAACTTTGGCGGAACATAAACACAAATAATAGAAAGGTTCTCTGCCTTAGAGCGAAACCTCACACCGGCGTATTCCGCTGTTCCGTTTCCAATCTTGGACAGGTCGATGATGTTGCCTGACGAATCTTCGCCGGCCAAAAAGGGTGCCGCTCGAGAGTAGCCATCGCCTCGTCTTGATTCACTTAGATATATTACATATGGTGAAAGTCGATCGACATGCTCTTCGAGAAATGCCTGGCTCTTGTAGAGCCAGAACATCTATTTTGAGTAGAACAGCTATTTTTGTAGTGGCGAAGACGTTGACGCAGGTCAGGAAGACGAGTTCGGAGGCCACGTACATTCCATTGGGCACAGTTGGTTTAGGTTTCCTACTTTGGAGCTTTCTTCATCGCCCGCTTTAAGCTCACTGCTGCTGGTTGAACCAGCGGTCCAGCTGACCAATGACAAATTCAATTACCCAGTGCAGGCCACGTGCCCACGATGCATGCAGGGGTTTAAGGAAAGAGCATGCCGTGCGTTCAGTGGTTTGGATGAGGGACATCCGATCCGTCTCTGGGGCTGTTGACGCTGGTGAGGTTGGGTTCGCGACGTTCGCAGTTGGAATCACTACATTGGAGAATCTTCCTGGGAAGACTCCTGTTCTCTGTTGTTTATCTTCTTTTCTGGCGTGATCATTGGCGACAGGCTATTACGCTATGGGAGTCAACGCGAACGATACCCATGTTGTGCCGCGCACCTTTCTGGGCCTGGTGTCGCGGGCTTTCAACATGAGCTTTCAGCGCACGAAGAACTAAGCGCCATCGCTTCACCAAATTCCTCTTGGAACGTCGGAATCGAGCTATGGAACAGCACTAGCGGTTTAGGCTCCTGTTCCAGATGCTCAGAACGCTGCGGAAACGTTTAGCCGACCACTTAAACAACGAGCTGTGGGAGCTCGGGGACCAGGAGTTTCTGAAGCGATGCCACTCGCGTTTCTTTGTAGTAAGCTGAGTTGTGTTCTACTGTCTCTCACCACTCTATTCCGCTGATTAGTAGAAACTCCACGGCGTTTAAGCGAACTTACTTGAATGAAAGCCTGTATGGCCTGCGTGCCACCGGTACAGGTACATGTAAAACCTGCACCTATACATATGTACAGGTACAACCTGTACATTTGTAAATGAAAACGTTTTATGAATCGGAATTTCTCTGGGATGTCAAAGACTGGAGCACCGCATTGTGGCGTTTGCAAAGAAAAAGGTCTATGCTCAACGTTTCAAGCCCGGCTCACCCCCTTGATCACGGGTGACTGTTTAAGTCCTTGTCGTCTTCCAAAGTGCCCGTTGTCGCAGGCGTAGATTTCGGGGGGGCATCGGGGCTCGTGCCCCATCCCCCCCCCCAGTGAGGTCGGGGGGGCAGGCTCCCTCCGGCCGGGCTAGATTCATACCGAGACGCTGTTTACGTGCCATGTAACGGCAGGCTTCCGGTAGTGGCATGTAAACAACATAGCGCACGTTGCCTTTATTGACAAAATACATAGGAAATGGAATCCCAGCGGTAGCTTTCGTTGCTTCAATCTCAGTTCTGGCGAAAAAATAACGCGCAGCACGCGCCCCCCTCCCCGGAGGAAACTTCTGAGCCATACCCCCCCCCCGGGAAGAATGGGAAAGTCTACGCCGCTGCCCGTTGTCTTATTTTTCGATGGGCCTGGTGTCTTTGAAATCGCCCGATGTTGTTGTTGCATTTCAAAGTGCGGAGGTGCGTTTTGGTGTTGGTTTTCTCGACGTTTCCTGCGTGACATATTTGAATCCAGATATCTAGCTGCTTGGTAACGTTCCAGTAGACCGGTTGACATTGTCTTGGGTGTTTTGACTATGCCAAGACTCGAACAACAGGCGTCTTTGCTAATTTATTTCTTTGTCGAAGATGGTGAAACTGCGATGGCGTGGTTCTGCTAGCGTGCTCGGCTAATGCACTGCCCTGCATGTCCATTCTCTTTGACATCCTACTGATACCTGCGTAGTCGTCCCGGAAAGTTCTTCGTTTCCCCAACATACGAGGCGGGGCAGTCGCCACAAGAAATCCTGTAAATAAAACCCTGCGTTTTTTTTTGTTCTTTTTTTTGTGAGGGGTACGATTTTTGGAAGACATAAAATATGACCGATGGTCAACACTGGCTTGTGTGTCACAGTGATGCCGTACTTCCACAGGACGCGAGAAAGTGTCTCGCTTGTGCCCTCGATGTAAGGGACACACACACGGTTGGAAGGAACGGTGTCTTCTGCGCTTGGATTGCGAAGTTTCTTGTAGGTACTTGTTCAAGAATTTGGATCGGTATTCGGTATTTTTGAGGACTTGTTTGGCTACCCCGATTTCTTTGCTCAGTCTCTTCGGTGGAGCAAACCGTGATGGCCCACCTGAAGGGTGCAGAGGCGACGGAGGACTGGTGTGTCGTAGGATGGTTTGACGCGAAGTTCAGCTATCGTCCGGTGTGTGTCGGTTTTCTGTATACATCGCAAATCAATCGATTAGTCCTCACAGCGCGGACGTCAAGGAATGGCAGACAGCCTTCCGACTCGAGCTCCTAATGCATTGAATTGCCAGTTCAATAGAGTTCGGGTGTTTGTGAACATCCAAAAAAAAAATAGGTATATTCTTACACTCCTTCTGTCACATATAATACACCCCCAAACTTCAATTCGACGCACAGCGCACTGACGTTGAACCGACGGTACCAACTTTCACGGCGGCTTGATAGCCGAGTTGTACAACTTATTAAAATAGCTAATGTACGTAATACTGACTCACAAAAAGTAATCGGGGTTTTTGTGGCTTTACTGCAAAATCTCAGTTATTTTTTTCTGTAGTCTTTGACACGTACTTTAGCTGTTTAATATGTTATATCGCACCGTTATCAAGCGCCCTGTAAAAGTTCTGGGGCCGTTAGTTAGACGTCAGTGCACTGCACGTCAAATTGAAGTTTTGGGGTATATTATATGTGACAGAAAGGTCACGTAATACTAGCAACATCTTTTTTTAGAGTGAAGGCGTTTAATTTTGCTATTTTTACATAGCAATAGCAATCGTCCACATACCCTAAGAACAAAGCAGGTATCGGATATAAAGTGTTTGAGGCTTTGGTTAGATTGCTCCCATCTTGAGGTTGGCTACAGTGACCGAGACTACTGCACCCCATAGCCGTGCCAATCTTTTGTTTGTAAAAGGACCAGTGAAAGAAAATTTAGTACCGGTTAAACAGAGGTCCAGGGTCCGGCAAATCGTGTCCGCTTTAAAGCAGGTCCTTCGGAGAGTTTTCTATCAGACGGCAATGCCGTCCTAAATTAACACGAGACACCGCCAGAGGTATCGGGCAGGCTGGTAAAGAGGAACGTACGGTGCCCCACTCCGACCCATCGTGGATTTCATGACGTCACCATTACGTTCGTTGTCTAACTACCTTCACCGGTGACTTGCACCGCTCACAGGGAAGACCAACACGTGCGTACAGAAGTCTGAACATTTTTTTGAACTCACATTGGGTCTTACACTGCACGACGCCGAAAATCTCGCCTCCTTCAATGTCGTTGAAGTAGGTTTTTTTTTTTGTCCTAATTTATTAATTTTAAAACCGGTCGATGTATACAGAAAGGTTCACTTTTAGGAATCTTGATTCGTATGTTTGCAAGGAAGCCTGTCCCCCTTTGCGCTTTTGACTGTAGACACGTTATCAAACGATCTGGGCCACCCAGAATGTATGCCAGCCATCAAAGTTCCATAATTAATTGCCTCAAAGCTGTGGGAAAAGATATGATCAGGCAAAACGTTGCCAGATTGTCCGAGAAAAAAAAGTTTAATTTAAAACAATTCATGCGCGGTTGTTAGGGTGAAATGGCAAAGGGGTGCCTTTTTCTGGTAACCTAACCACTAAATAAAAAAAATGTTACGTATCTACCTACGTTATTTCTATACTGCCCGTGGATTAGTTTAAGTACAAAGTGAAGCCTCCATGTACGGTCTCTGTCTTGACTAGAGACAAACTGAAACAACTCTGAGTACTCTGAAACAGTCGTTTTTTCCATTTGCAATAAAAATAAACCTGGCGGCTTTGTTTTGTATTCGTTGCACGCAATTGATGCTTATACCCGTGTAAATGAATTCAATACTATGTTTACGCACTCTAAAATTAGCCGAATGAGGCGGTTTATGAAAGCGCACCTTTGCAATAGAAGTTACATAAAGAGATTATATTGAGCAATACAATCTTGATGTTAAACTATGTATAATCTAGACGAAAAAAAAACTCGTTGTTTACCTTGTTTCCTACTTGCTCACGTCCCATGCAAACAAAATAGCCAAGAAAGTCTGCCGATGTTCATCTGTGTGGGTATCTGAAACTTGTCCGAAATTTTAAAAGCAGATAGGTCGCTTTTATGTTAATCTTCGAGGTGTTCCACGGATATTCCAAAGTTTCCAAACCTGCATCACCCGGAGAGAAGCGCATACCACTCAGGCACGTTAGAGAAGTGCGTTACAAAATATAGTGCCTACATCAAACATATGGTGAAGGCAACAACGAATTCCGGCGTTGGAACTTTTTTTTTCGTTTGCGTTCTTTCTGTTTGAAGATTGCAAACTTCGCCAGCGTGCATCCATGATAGATCAGCAGAAGACTTTCGAAAAAGAATCATGCCTAATAGCTTGTTTTTCCGAAACTCAGCCCATCATGCGGATCAAACAAAACTAGTTTCTATACATCCCATAAAGCGCACACACTTTGTACAGTACCACAAAAGCTCGGCTTAGGACTACCAGCCTGAACCTTTCTCTGAGCAAACCTAGAAAACACAGGGATGTCGTCCATACCTGCAGAACAAAGACGACGTGGCGTGTTTTAATGGACGAGGAAAAACAAAAACGTTCTTCTTTGAAGGGACGTCACACGTCCCCCAAACCACGTAGGGAAATCGTTTGTTTAAGAGCAGGAATGTATATATACATAAGCGCGAGTGTACATACGCGGGTCTAGCGAATTTTCAGCCCCACAGGCAATGAAGGACGCCGTAGAAAATACCCGGCGCGCTTTGGTGTTTTCGATGAAGAGAACGCTCGCGTACTGAGGTACGAAACTATGGGGACGTCCTAGAGGGCCAAGGTGAGAGAGAACACCCTAAATATTTACCGCCGTTTTCTACTCGAACCCCTTTTGTTTCTTGGGAGCACCGGCCATCAAAATACGGGCTCATCGCAAACCGATCCAGAGCAGCTTCAAAAGCGCCACCGCAAGCAGCAAAGCAGGCGTCTATGGTATTACCCCGTTTGTCCGTGTGGTCTTTGTTCGCGGTTTACCCGAGACGGGGGGCCCCATAAAAGCAGGCCGGCCTTTTTGTTTGCTGTGCCGTGGTACGTGTTTGTTTATGTATGCCCGTGTTTTGGTCTAACACGGGCGAGGATCTTTATATACTACAAACCTAAAGTTGTGTTTTCTGTGAAACTAGGAAACGGGCGATCCATCGGTCTTTTGATCGTAAAGAGATCGCCGATAGACCCAACACTGACGGCCGCTATATTTTGGGGCATCGATTCCTGCGCGAAGCGTGTGAGTGGATCCGAATTTACGCCGAGAACCCGAGTATGCGCCGAATGCTGACGTAACAGTCGCGACCAGTGCACGTGCAAAGTGCATTAGCAAAAATATGGTGACCTCGTATCGTTGACAACATAACCATATCTTAATACTTAGAATTCCGTCCGGAGACACAAAATGTGCGGCGTGTTTTGAACTGTGCGGACTGTTTACGATAGTTTCATTTAATTTCATTTCATTTTATTACCTTAAGCAAACTTGTGGGGCATTACATAAGGGCGTAAATCAAATTCACATTACTTAAAATAAATTTGGGAAAACACTGATGAAAACAAGAAAGAGAAAAAAAGCATCATAGAGATTATTCAAACAACTTAACAAGCTCCTGCTTAAAATAGTTGGAGTCATTTGTTGTCACCAAGCTTGAGGGCAGGTTGTTCCAATCCAAAATGCAAAATGGAACAGGTGAGTACTTGTGGGAGCTAGTCCTGGAGAAAATGGGTTCAACTTTCCCTGAATGATCTAGGCGAGAGGAAATATGATGCCCTGGGAAATAATATTGTTGGTGACCATGGGTTGTAGTGCGGTCTATGCGTGAAAAAGAGCCGTTCAATTTTTTGTGAGTTTCGAGAGCTTGAGGAAGGTTGTTTCAATCCGAAATGCAAAATAGAAGAGGTGAGTACTTGTAGGAGTTAGTCCTGGAGAAAATGGGTTCAACTTTACATGAGATGATCTAGGCGAGAGGAAATATGATGCTCTGGGGAAATAAATATTGTGGGTGACCATGGGTGTGTAGTACAGTCTATGCATGAAATAGAGCCGGTCAATTTTTCTGCGAGTTTCGAGAGTATGGAGATATATGAACTTGATTTAGAGAAGAAACCCTATTTCGTGAATAATCACGTGTGATAAAACGAGTGGCACGATTCTGAACAGCTTCGAGTTGGTTAATGAGATAGATTTGATGAGGGTCCCATATGATGGATGCGTATTCCAGCTTAGAACGGACTAACGTAGTATATGCTAAACCGTTTGACATATGAGTCTGCGAGATAAAGATGCCTTCTTAAAAATCCTAATGTTTTGTTAGCTTTGGAGCAGATGTAGTCAACGTGATATGTCCAAGATAAGTCTTCAGAGAGGTAAACTCCTAGATATTTAAATGTGACCACCCGTTCAATGTCGCAAGATGAAATAGTATATGGGAAAGAGAGTTTATTTTGTGAGCTGGAAAATGTCATAATTTTAGATTTATCCTGGTTAATCGTCATGAGCCAAGATTCACACCAAGTTGTTAATTTTTCTAGATCACTCTGTAGGATGACGCAATCATCAATGGAGGAAATTTTGCGATAGAGCACAAGGTCATCAGCATACAGTCTTACGGTGGAGGTTAAGGAAGAAGGTTTATATAAACTAGGAAAAGAGGTGGGGCAAGAACTGAACCCTGAGGGACGCCGGAGATGACATGCAGTGGAGAGGAAGGGGTATTACCGACGATCACAGATTGAGTGCGATGAGACAGGAAGGCCCGAACATAGGAGACAATGTTACTATGTACGTTCAGATGGGAGAGTTGGGATATTAGTCTGTTATGAGGAACACGGTCGAAAGCTTTTGAAAAATCTATGAATATTGCATCATTTTGCTTTAAAGGGATGCTGAACCAAACATTTCAGTGTCTATAATAAGTGGCGCACTATCTTTCCATGAGTCAGCAGCCGCCGGTGTGCGCGAGCACACGCAACGAAATTGACGTCATCATATCCCTTATTCACGCTTAATAAGCTTGAAGGGGGTATGACTGACGTCAATTTCGTAGCCGGCGGCTGCTGATCATGGAAAGATATTGCGCCAGTTATTATAGAAGCTGAATGTTTCGTTCAGCATTTATTTAAAGAGCGCATGTTCAGTACGAACAGTTGGGTAATACAAGATAGGTTTTTACGGACGCCATGCAGATTAGGGACCAACAAGTTGCTACTATTTAAATGTGACATTATGTTGCCGAAAACAATGTGCTCTAAAATTTTGCATCACACGCTAGTCAATGAAATAGGCCTGTAATTATTTAGCTCATTCGGATTACCTGATTTGAAGATGGGTACTACGTTCGCATCTAGCCAATCAATTTGGAAAGAGCCACGGACTGTTTCAAAACTAAGGAGCAGAAATTTGTCGGGTGTAGCTTTCGTCATTCTTAAAAGTCTGGAGCTAGTTCCGTCACATTCAGGTGAAGAGTTTAGAGAAAATCGCTCAATCGACATTCTGAACACCATCTATGGAGGAGGTACACATCGCGACACTGTTAGCGCGAATACATGACATCGGCGCATTTTCGGATTTTACTTCTAAATAGTAGTAGCGCGCACGAAATTTTGTACCTACATTATAGAACTAAATGAGCTTTTTCCCGTAATA
>JAZHYW010045417.1:0-34995 GCA_037355805.1 Ixodes ricinus | reverse complement strand
CCCGAGCGAACAAGTGTGTTTCGGGTCCTCGCCGCTGCAAGAGCTGTGCGCTGACGTCCAATTTCCTCGAGAAATGGTTCTTTGATTCTCTGTGCTACCGATCCTCGCGCTCCAAATCTGTGATCGGGCACTCTATGGCTCCGTCGTCGAACTGCCAGGCTTTGTGAGTATAGAGGAATCTCATTACATACCATCGGCAGCCAGTCTGGTGATTGTGGCTGCATGCCTGGCTCACTGGTTGGAAATCTCACATGACGAGACGTAGATTTTCCAGTACAATCTTGAAACAGGGAGACGCGGCGAGGCACTTGAAGGCTCCCACATCCCACAGAATGAAAATGTGAAGACTAGAACAACCAGGCGAAGGAAAGAAAAAAAGTCAGCGCTCCCGAAGGGAATTTTTACGTATAATCTCCCGACAGCAGTACTTCTTTCCAACGTTGGAAGGTTTGTATGCGACGGTCCGTGGACAGGGGAGGGGCATGTTGAAGGGGATAGCAGCTAAGTTGTAATATCGTTTTATTATGAACCGCACTTTTGCAACCGGGCTTGTTATTTATTAGCCACGCCTCGTACGCTGCAGGAGGTACGCGCTCGGCTGCAAGGCCATCCAGAATGATTGCGGGTGTGACGTGGATGCAAGGCATTGTGCACGTGACGTCGGTGTACCACGCTGGTGGTCATTCCTTCTTGTTCTTCCCGATAATAACAGATTCGGTGGCGTGAAATGTTTGCTGCAGAAGGTATACAGCGCTCAGTAGCAGGGCAACGGCAATCCGTTTGGTGGGATGCCAAACAGGTTGTGGTTCCCTGCTCGCCACAAAATGTCCGCTGATGGGATGTTAAGTGCAAGCCATGCATTCTGGTTTTAAAAGACGCAACTTATAACTCAGAATGTGTTTTATCAGCCGATATCTACGGAGTTCTGTAACTGTTTGGCTGTAACGGCCGGGTGTAACAGCCGGCTGTAACGAAAAACCAACACCGAAAAGCGTTACACCCATAGGGAACCACGTAAAAACAGCTAGTCCGCGGCAGGATTTGAACTCGCCACCTTGATATTGTGAGACAAGTACTTCGTCAACTAAGCAATCCAGGGTATTGTTTTTCTTGCTTGCAAACAACAAACAACAAATGCACGTCAATACAAAGAAAAATCTAACACGAGCAATTCCGCAGTAGGCCTACTTATTAAAAAGCCCGCATTTCGAGCAGTGCTTTACACAAGCCTAGACACTCGAGCTGAGGTTCGCGTAAGTTTAAAACATTTTCGCTTTTGTTTTACAAGAGAAAAGAATAGAAGCGCACTTCTTTGGCGTTGGGGTGCGCATGCTGAACTGCCATACCTGACCGCCAAATGCTACACATACCCCCCGCCCCCACCCCTCACCCTCCCCTCCCAAGAGAAACATGTCTATACTGCGCACAATCATTTACCACCTTTAACCAACGTATGCCCGACGGTGTTATGCATAACTTTTCTTCGTGGTACGCTGGAGGCCAGCCCAGAAGCGATCCATCGTCGGCTGTTCGGAACGCACAAAACACGAACTCTTTCAGCGAAGGTCGCTCGACGTATCGTTACGGCGTTTTAGAATTTTTATGAGAGGCGAATCTTTGGTAGGCGGTGCCGTTCACGCGCCCTTCTCTTTTTCCTTTCACCCATTCTGTTCTTACCAGTTTTTGTCAGCATGATCATGCTTGTATAATTTTCTTGTCTCTAGGGGTGTACAAATTCCTTCTTTGAACCTAATTCCGCAGCGTCACTTCTAACTTCAACAGTCTAAAGAGAGCTAGCATGAAGCGGCTCACCCTTGTACCGTGAAGGCTATGAATGACGCAGCGCAATTCGATTGCAATCGCTATATCCACACATCCCCTAGCTTTCTCAAACGTAAAGCTATAGCCGGTAAGCAACAAAAAAAAGACAGCGGCTCAATTTTTTTTTTTTACGTTAACAAAAATGAAAGATTCTGTATGTCAACGTTTAGAAAAATATGGTATTAAAACACCAAAAAAATCTAGAAAGGAAGGACCTTTATGCCTCTTTTTTTCCTCTCTGTAGGTCCCAGCTCCACTCCGGCGAAGACGGCGATACTCGACTGTTTGACTTGGAGGCGAGGCCCGTGTGCTGCAGCGTCTGCGTCGGGAGAGGAAGTCGAGGTGCGCCGAGCATCCCCGGTCTCCTCGCTCAAACCGAGCGTGTCGAGTTGCTGACGCGGCCGGCTTTTTCCGCCGCCGTTGCCATGGGGACTCTGCCACGGTCTAAGTGCGTGGGCGGGGCCCCGTCGGGTCCTTCTCCGGATGGTTGCTGTCGCCGCGGAAACCTGCCTTCTGGCAGCGTGCTGCTTAGCTTTCACAAAGCAAGTGCGCCCCTGTGCTATATACGCCTTCGCAGTATCGTTTATCACCCAGGCGAAAAATGCCGAGTCATTCGTCTGAGGACGCATGACGGCAGCACCTTAGAAGAGCTGCGCATGTTCAGAGGGTCTATACCTGGCCTCAAGTATCGCGAAATCCGACAGCATGACACGGTGGCGACTTCTGTGACATCATGGTTGCATTCAGGACCACGACGTATGGCAGAGGACTTTGGAAACGCTGGCGAAAGTCGAGTATGAGCGCACTAGTTATCGTCGCCAGAGTGAAGTCTATCACTTTCCAAAAAGTTGCCTCACTCATCGGTGCTTTTCGTTGTGTGCTAACCTTTACCGCAGGTCAGCCGTACATTTTGTTCGCTAATGCTCTTTTGTCATTTTTCCCAGATTGCGTTTTCGAGCCAAACCAGCTTTTTGCTCTCGTCATTCGTTGGGGGCACTACACTAAATCGCACTAATTGACCGCAGCGAGTTCTGTGGTAAAGTACAGGGTGTTTCAAAAAAGATAACGGAGGATTTTTAGCCCCAAAAATAAACTATGGATGGCGACAGCTGCTCATTCTCCGCCAAAATGTAGCGCTAGAGGTCTCGACAAATGCCAAAGTTTCAGCACGAACCAATCTTTCTTTTCAAAAGTTATAAGGTGATTTTCTGAAAATTTCAAGGGGAAAATTGGACCCATTTTTGACCGTTTTCGGTTTCTGGCGCCATAGAGCACCATGTGTTCGAGAGTTCTGTCGGCCACCATTTTCCCATTGCCATCTTCAGAAAATCATTTATAACTTTTGAATAAAATATTGGTTCGCGCTCAAACTTTGGAATCTAGTTCGGACGTCTAGCGCTACCTTTCGGCGGAGAATGAGCGTTGCAGCCATGCATAGTAAACAGGTACCGTTTTTTATTATTGTTTATTTGAATAACCCTGCAGTGCCCGTGAGGGCATTATAGTGGGAGAGGTTCGAGTACAAAAATAAGCTTGACGCAAGAAAACACTTAATGGTTCGAGACAATCATAACTCAAAATGTTCCTTACCCGCAGTAAATAACATGCAAATAGAAACAAAAACAAGAACCCAAACCTGCGTAAAGCTATACACACTCGTAAAAATATACAAACAGAACGGCGGTTCGTAGAAAGAGTAAGTATTAAGAATTTGACAATGCATGAAAAAGAAAGTTTACATTTGTTGAAACTATCTCTTCAGGTAGCTGATCCCAGTTGAGTATAGTGCAAGAGAAAAATTAGTATTTGTAAATGTCTGTTTTGCTTGTGAAAGGCCTAATTTGTTTGCTATGATCCAGTCGCCGAGAGATGAAGTGAGGTGGAAGTAAATATTTTGTTTTGTCGATTCCACACTGACTATAATATATACTGTGGAGAAGTTTGAGGCGGAAGCATTGACGACGATTCTGTAGAGGCTGCCACTTGAGCTCGCGTTTCAAGGCAGTTAGCACCTTGACCACGCGAGTATACACTAAGGAGAAATCTGGCTGCCTCTGTTTTGTATTAGTTCTATATTTTTATACAGATACTGCTGGTGGGATCCCAAACTTCTGAAGCATACTCTAGAATAGGACGAATATTTGTGAGATACAGAGTATTTTCTTACTTCCTGAGGATAAATATTTGAAATTACGTTTGATGAGGCCTAGCATCCGATTAGCTTTAGCAGTCATATACTTTATGTTAAAGCGTCAGGACAAATCATGAGAAAAGTGGACACCAAAATATTTTACTTGTAGTGACATGTTGATGGAAATATCGTTAATATGGCACATGTTGGTGATAGGGTTTCGCTTTTTAGTTACACGAACAAAGTGACATTTGTTAACGTTCAAATTCATCCCCCAAGTGCTACAGCAGTTAGCCATGCGGTCGAGGTCGGCCTGCAAAGTGATACAATCGTTCAAAGCACTTACTTTCGATAGATTATGCAATCGTCAGCATACAGGCGTATTCTAGAAAATATGTCTACAACAATATCATTGATAAATATTAAAAATAAAGCGCCTCAACATAGAGCCCTGGGGTACACCGGAAGTGACAGAAGTAAAATTAGATTATTTGCCATTAATTAACACTGCTTGAGTTATGCCTCTTAGATAATCTGTTAACCATCCAAGAACTCTATCATCTATTTTTAGGGACTTCATTTTATGCAGAATAAATTTATGCAGTACGAGATCAAAAGCTTTCCAAAAATTAATAAAGATACAGTCTGTTTGAAGGCCTTTATCGTATGCGTGTGCTAGATCATGATAAAGTTCCACTAGCTGAGTTGTGCATGACAAGCTTGGGCGGAACCCATGTTGGGATCGAGTGAAAAACTATTTGACTGTAAATGTTGAGCAATGCTGCTGTAGATCACGTGTGCCATGTGTTTAGAAGAAGTGCTTAGCAGCCTGTAATTTTCAACTTTGTTTTGGGGTCTGCTTTTTACAGTCAAAAGGCAAACGACTATCTGATAAAGATCTGGTAAAAGGACGCACAAAAACATAGCGAGTACTCCAGCACATTCCTTGAAAACTTTGTTGCGAATGCTCATCAGGACCAGGAGACATTTCGGGTTTAAGTGATCCTAAATGTTTAACCAGGCCGTCAGAGTAGAATTCGATTTCGGCATGTCAGACAACTGATTTACTGCGTTTGGCAAAGCCAAGTCAACCGCAGTTACCGGGAGAAAAAAACAGATTTGAAGTATCGATTAAAGCACGCTGCTTTTAGCTGGTCATCGTGTATGATATTTTCTAGTCCTACCTTCAATTGATGGTATGCCAACCTGGTCCTTGTTGCTTTTATCAGCTTCAAAATTCTTTAGGACTCCTTTTAAAACGATCAGCTTAAAGTGCCATGAAAAAAAAATGTTTAGCTAATTTCAGTTTAATTTTGTAGAGTTTACTGAGGTCGCGTAACCGGGTAAGGGACGCGGTAGCAGAAGTCCGGTGGAAAGTTAAGTACGCACGCTTCTTTTTCGCAAACTTTACCGCAAACCTTTATTTATCCAAGGTTGTTTTATTTTTTTTGCTTTCTTGGTGAGATTATCTTGTGTGACATGTAGGTGTAGATTAAGGCAGTAAGATTATTTTTTAAAATGTTCCACAGGTTTTCAATATCTATCTCATAGCTGGGCATTTCAAAAATGGCAAAAAAAGTTACAAGTTCATCAGCAACGCTGCGTAATTGCCCTGATCGTAAAAATAAACCCTGCGCTAGAGGCTGCCATGCGATAGTGCGCGTTTACACTGTATACTTGTAGTAGCTGTATCACGATCGCTAATCCCCGGAAGGTGTGTGACTGCAAAAATAGCTGTTCTGGAATCACAAAGCAGGAGGTCTAGTGTACTCGCTCTGCTGAGGTTTACTCTGGTTTTTTCAGTGACGTATTTGGGACAACCCAAAGCTTGAAACAAAGTGAGAAAATGTCATGTATAAATAGCGAAGAACTGGTAGTCAACATTTGCTTATCATATGTGTTATATCAGGCAGGTTAAAGTAACAACATAGTCACTTGAAGTGGAAGAGAGCTCGTCCGATAGGGATACACAATGACTCATGGGTTGCGCTAGGAGGCCGATAATATGATCCGATAGCTAGAGTTTCCCGAAATCTAGATAAATTTTACACCAAACCGATTCACATGATGAACAAGGAGAGCACTTATTTGTGAATTCTGCAGATCGTTTGCGATTAGTAAGAAAACGCCACCACCATGGGTAGTTCTAACTTTTCGATAGACAGAATAGTTAGAAGGAAAGATTTCTGCGTCAAGCGTCGCTTCAGTTAGCCATGATTCCGTGCCTATTACAATGCTATACTCCGTTTCACGAAAACTTCGCGAACTGTGGAGGCTACGGCCCCTGCGACCAAATAAGGGCGCCGGAACAAGGCACGTGATAACACTCCGATGGTCGAGTCAACACCACCTAGATAAGCAGAAGGCCTCCGCACCGTCATCACAGTCAGATCGATCGAAGCCTGAGATTGGGCGCGAGTGCTGCAGTCAGTGTTCGGCCGGGGCTCGTGTTCAATCAGCGCGTCGAAGTTCTGACTCGGACCCAATAGCCGAGTTAGCGCAATCCGACTGTGATGACGTTTCATGAAGGAGAGGAGGCGATGCAGAGGCTTTGATTTTTCTAGGTGGTGTTGGTCGAGGCCACCGGGGCCTCGCAAAGGCTCGTTCACACTCTTGCAACCGAGTACGACCGAGAGACAAAGACCGGTTTTTAATCCTCTTACGACGTCTTAGGACCAGCTCCGCAGCAGCGCCCGGTCCTAAGACGTCGCAAAGATTAAAACCGGTTCTGTCTCTCTCGGTTTTACTCGGTCGCAAGAGTGTGAACGGGCCTTTACCGCCACAGCAGCAGAGCCCTCTGCGACAAAAAGCAGTTCTAGACTTATTTTTCTTTTAACGGACATTGAACTCGCGCGATTCCATCTATAACGGCAAGATATAAATAATAAACAAATAAATAATCCAAATTTATGAGTTTCAATTATATTTAAATCAAGAAAGTTACACCGCATCCGTATCCGCTCGATTTCTTCTTTTTTCGCTTTGTAGCGCCGTGGTCGTTGGCGATCACAGGCGATCGCAACCGTCTAATCAGCCGTTTCCGCTCAAAACATCGCATCTATCCCTGGCATTAGCACCTGCCACAGATTCGCGGCTATACTTGTCTCATGAACTGTTCCCGAAGTGCTCGCAATTCTAGCGGACGGATACGTTGCTGCGGTGGACGTTCATCCGAAGTGGGTTGGTTTCGGAGCAGACGACTTATAGCAGAAGACAGCCGGTTCCTCCGGGCCGCGCGGCTCGTATTTGGCGTGGTGATACAAATGCTTCCGTGATGTCGGGTCACGTGCCTCGCTCCGACGCTCTTATTGGGTCGAGGGGCCCTGCCTCCGCAGTTCGCCAAGTTATCGTGAAATGGACATAGGTTGAGTCCTATACAAGTTCAGCGAAGTCATCAAGTAGTAACGTGCTAAAGAAGGGCGTCACCTATTTTCCGTGCATTAGCTAGAGGTGTGCTTGGTCGGTAGCATAGGAACACAGTTTAGTCGACAGAAAGTGTGAGTCCTGGTCCTGGGCTTTCTGTGGTCCTCACAACCTTGTCAAGCGCCCTTTGCCGCTGTAATCCGATAGTTTTGGCAGATTTTGAGGGACCGACGTACTACAGTGCCGTATAGTCGGCATATAAGGCAAATATGAACACTTGCAGAACTTATAGGTAGTGTCGTTAAACTCAGAGGAGGGCAGCCATCGCAGGCTTGAAAAGAAAAGGGCTCAAAGAACTGCACCCCCTGCGTCATTGAACGACGGCTGCTGACGGCACCAGGAACTCGTACGGAATATCATCTTCCAGTAAGTGGCATGCAGGTAGCTATGCAAACTTCCCGTAATGCCGAAATGTTGTAGCCGCTGGAGGATTGTTGCATGAGGTGGGGCGTCGAATGCCTTGTGTATGTCTAGGAACACACAATACACTGTCTGATGAGGTATTCGCGCCTCTTCTAAGGCAAAGGCAAGTGCGCCAATCGCATCGTCGCATCGGCAGTGCAGTGTTTTGCACGAAATTCCACAGAGATCTTCAGGCAACGCGCCATGGTTTCCATGTACCACGTTATTCTGCGTAAGACAAGTCGCTCCAAGAGCTTTCCAACGCAGTTTGTCAAAGGGATGGGTCGGTAGGAGTCGAGCTTCTCCGTTGGTTTCCTTGGCTTGCGTATTGGCACAACGGTAGATGTCAGCCAGTCAACAGGAATTTGAGAGATGCGCCAAATTGCGTTAAATGACTCCATGAGTGCTGAGTATTGTGAAGCGTCAAGGTTTCTCAGCGCCTGGTAAGTGACCCCATCGGGACCTGCAGCACCTTTACGTCAACACAGACGTAGAGGTGCTGCAGAGCACCTCTACGTCTATGCAAGCGGAAGCCATCTGCTGCCGTTGACACTAGATTCTTGCCGCAGCCTGGAGGTAGTGGAATTGGAGTCAATAAGACATCCGCACGTAACTTAGTTGTCTCCTTCATCAGTATGACCAAGAGAGATTGCTAAAGCTGCAATTAGATAAGTCAGCATTTTTCCGGCGACAGAGTTCGGGCCACCTTCCATGCGCGTGAAATACCTAACGGTGATCCCAAGGAGGTACAGAGCTGGTCCCATTGATACCGTTGAAGTCTGGAAGTATGTCGGCGGAAAGCGGTATCATTCTGTGCGTGTTTTATCCTGTCTGCCAAATACGTCAGTCCTTACGAGCGCGGCACTGCGCCGGTAGGTTGAGGTATACGTGAGATCTGGACTGGGACGAGTGATGTGAACACGAATTGTTTTCGTAGACAGAGATATAGCGTGAGCAATTACTGAAGACGGGTCTCTTGTGAGGGTGACTACATGTCCTTTCATGCGGGCTCCAAACGAATCCCAGTAGGTGACGCGCACTTCTTTGTACCTTGGTTTCGAAGGTTTGGGAGACATAGTAATAATCGAAATATGGTCGCTCCCCCATGTATCAAGTTTGAGGGATACACTCTGCAGCGATGTTTGGTGAGATAAACAGAACGAAGTGTCTAGCGTTTCATGTCCGACGTAACCCAAGTTACGTCCAAATCTCCGCCTTCCCTAGGTTCACAGGGAGAGAGGAGGGCCGGGGGGGGGGGTTAGGTATACGCGTTTCAGTGCTCCGTCCGGGACGTAACGCTAGCCAGCGTAAAAAGAAATGGTCCAAGTCACCCTTACTCACTGTCGGACAAAAGTTTCAGTTCTATCATTCAGAGCTTGAAGGTGTAAAGACGATGTCACTACTTCTAGCTGATTTCCTCGTTGTTTGGTAAGCCTATCACCCCATATTTCATTGTGTGCGTTAAAAACTCCACAGATAACTAGGTGTCCTGGAGAGACGCGCTTTATCTCTCGAAGTCCTTCGGGTTTCC
The DNA here is from genome assembly GCA_037355805.1 of Ixodes ricinus. Lineage (NCBI taxonomy): Eukaryota > Metazoa > Arthropoda > Arachnida > Ixodida > Ixodidae > Ixodes > Ixodes ricinus. The sequence continues at coordinate 25,687 of JAZHYW010045417.1, read as the reverse complement.
AGCAAACTTTGGCGGAACATAAACACAAATAATAGAGAGGTTCTCTGCCTTAGAGCGAAACCTCACACCGGCGTATTCCGCTGTTCCGTTTCCAATCTTGGACAGGTCGATGATGTTGCCTGACGAATCTTCGCCGGCCAAAAAGGGTGCCGCTCGAGAGTAGCCATCGCCTCGTCTTGATTCACTTAGATATATTACATATGGTGAAAGTCGATCGACATGCTCTTCGAGAAATGCCTGGCTCTTGTAGAGCCAGAACATCTATTTTGAGTAGAACAGCTATTTTTGTAGTGGCGAAGACGTTGACGCAGGTCAGGAAGACGAGTTCGGAGGCCACGTACATTCCATTGGGCACAGTTGGTTTAGGTTTCCTACTTTGGAGCTTTCTTCATCGCCCGCTTTAAGCTCACTGCTGCTGGTTGAACCAGCGGTCCAGCTGACCAATGACAAATTCAATTACCCAGTGCAGGCCACGTGCCCACGATGCATGCAGGGGTTTAAGGAAAGAGCATGCCGTGCGTTCAGTGGTTTGGATGAGGGACATCCGATCCGTCTCTGGGGCTGTTGACGCTGGTGAGGTTGGGTTCGCGACGTTCGCAGTTGGAATCACTACATTGGAGAATCTTCCTGGGAAGACTCCTGTTCTCTGTTGTTTATCTTCTTTTCTGGCGTGATCATTGGCGACAGGCTATTACGCTATGGGAGTCAACGCGAACGATACCCATGTTGTGCCGCGCACCTTTCTGGGCCTGGTGTCGCGGGCTTTCAACATGAGCTTTCAGCGCACGAAGAACTAAGCGCCATCGCTTCACCAAATTCCTCTTGGAACGTCGGAATCGAGCTATGGAACAGCACCAGCGGTTTAGGCTCCTGTTCCAGATGCTCAGAACGCTGCGGAAACATTTAGCCGACCACTTAAACAACGAGCTGTGGGAGCTCCGGGACCAGGAGTTTCTGATTGGCAGCACTCGCCGCTTTCTTTGTAGTAAGCTGAGTTGTGTTCTACTGTCTCTTACCACTCTATTCCGCTGATTAGTAGAAACTCCACGGCGTTTAAGCGAACTTACTCTGAATGAAAGCCTGTATGGCCTGCGTGCCACCGCGTACAGGTACATGTAAAACCTGCACCTATACATATGTACAGGCACAACCTGTACATTTTTAAATGAAAACATTTTGTGAATCGGAATTTCTCTGGGATGACAAAGACTGGAGCACCGCATTGTGGCGTTTGCAAAGAAAAATGGTCTATGCTCAACGTTTTAAGCCCGGCTCACCCCCTTGATCACGGGTGACTGTTTACGTCCTTGTCGTCTTCCAAAGTGCCCGTTGTCGCAGGCGTAGATTTCGGGGGGGCATCGGGGCTCGTGCCCCATCCCCCCCCCCAGTGAGGTCGGGGGGGGAAGCCAGCCCTCCGGCCGGGCTAGATTCATACCGAGACGCTGTTTACGTGCCATGTAACGGCAGGCTTCTAGTAGTGGCATGTAAACAACATAGCGCACGTTGCCTTTATTGACAAAATACATAGGAAATGGAATCCCAGCGGTAGCTTTCGTTGCTTCAATCTCAGTTCTGGCGAAAAAATAACACGCGCAGCACGCGCCCCCCTCCCCGGAGGAAACTTCTGAGCCATACCCCCCCCCCGGGAAGAATGGGAAAGTCTACGCCGCTGCCCGTTGTCTTATTTTTCGATGGGCCTGGTGTCTTTGAAATCGCCCGAGTGTTGTTGTTGCATTTCAAAGTTCGGAGGTGCGTTTTGCGTTGGTTTTCTCGTACGTTTCCTGCGTGACATATTTGAATCCAGATATCTAGCTGCTTGGTAACGTTCCAGTAGACCGGTTGACATTGTCTTGGGTGTTTTGACTATGCCAAGACTCGAACAACAGGCGTTTTGCTAATTTATTTCTTTGTCGAAGATGGTGAAACTGCGATGGCGTGGTTCTGCTAGCGTGCTCGGCTAATGCACTGCCCTGCATGTCCATTCGCTTTTGACATCCTACTGATACCTGCGTAGTCATCCCGGAAGTTCTTCGTTTCCCCAACATACGAGGCGGGGCAGTCGCCACAAGAAATCCTGCAAATAAAACCCTGCGGTTTTTTTGTTCTTTTGTAGGAGTGGAGTACGATTTTTCGGAAGACATAAAATATGACCGATGGTCAACACTGGCTTGTGTTTCACAGTGATGCCGTACTTCCACAGGACGCGAGAAAGTGTCTCGCTTGTGCCCTCGATGTAAGGGACACACACACGGTTGGAAGGAACGGTGTCTTCTGCGCTTGGATTGCGAAGTTTCTTGTAGGTACTTGTTCAAGAATTTGGATCGGTATTCGGTATTTTTGAGGACTTGTTTGGCTACCCCGATTTCTTTGCTAAGTCTCTTCGGTGGAGCAAACCGTGATGGTTCACCTGAAGGGCGCAGAGGCGACGGAAGACTGGTGTGTCGTAGGATGGTTTGACGCGAAGTTCAGCTATCGTCCGGTGTGTGTCGGTTTTCTGTATACATCGCAAATCAATCGATTAGTCCTCACAGCTCGGACGTCAAGGAATGGCAAGAAACAGCCTCTACTCGAGCTCCTAATGCATTGAATTTCCAGTTCAATAGAGTTCGGGTGTTTGTGAACATCCAAAAAAAAAAAAGGTATATTCTTACACTCCTTCTCACATATAATACACCCCCAAACTTCAATTCGACGCACTAGCGCACTGACGTTGTATCGACGGTACCAACTTTCACGGCGGCTTGATAGCCGAGTGTACACCTTACTAAAATAGCTAATGTGCGTAATACTGACTCACAAAAAATAATCGGGGTTTGTGGGTTTTGCCTTACCGCAAAATCTCAGTTATTCTTTCCTGTAGTCTTTGACACGTACTTTAGCTGTTTAATATGTTATATCGCACCGTTATCAAGCGCCCCGTAAAAGTTCGTGGCCGTTAGTTAGACGTCAGTGCACTGCACGTCAAATTGAAGTTTTGGGTATATTATATGTGACAGAAAGGTCACGTAATACTAACAACACCTTTTTTTAGAGTGAAGGCGTTTAATTTTGCTATTCTTTACATAGCAATAGCAATCGTCCACATACCCTAAGAACAAAGCAGGTATCGGATATAAAGTGTTTGAGGCTTTGGTTAGATTGCTCCCATCTTGAGGTTGGCTACAGTGACCGAGACTACTGCACCCCATAGCCGTGCCAATCTTTTGTTTGTAAAAGGACCAGTGAAAGAAAATTTAGTACCGGTTAAACAGAGGTCCAGGGTCCGGCAAATCGTGTCCGCTTTAAAGCAGGTCCTTCGGAGAGTTTTCTATCAGACGGCAATGCCGTCCTAAATTAACACGAGACACCGCCAGAGGTATCGGGCAGGCTGGTAAAGAGGAACGTACGGTGCCCCACTCCGACCCATCGTGGATTTCATGACGTCACCATTACGTTCGTTGTCTAACTACCTTCACCGGTGACTTGCACCGCTCACAGGGAAGACCAACACGTGCGTACAGAAGTCTGAACATTTTTTTGAACTCACATTGGGTCTTACACTGCACGACGCCGAAAATCTCGCCTCCTTCAATGTCGTTGAAGTAGGTTTTTTTTTTTGTCCTAATTTATTAATTTTAAAACCGGTCGATGTATACAGAAAGGTTCACTTTTAGGAATCTTGATTCGTATGTTTGCAAGGAAGCCTGTCCCCCTTTGCGCTTTTGACTGTAGACACGTTATCAAACGATCTGGGCCACCCAGAATGTATGCCAGCCATCAAAGTTCCATAATTAATTGCCTCAAAGCTGTGGGAAAAGATATGATCAGGCAAAACGTTGCCAGATTGTCCGAGAAAAAAAAGTTTAATTTAAAACAATTCATGCGCGGTTGTTAGGGTGAAATGGCAAAGGGGTGCCTTTTTCTGGTAACCTAACCACTAAATAAAAAAAATGTTACGTATCTACCTACGTTATTTCTATACTGCCCGTGGATTAGTTTAAGTACAAAGTGAAGCCTCCATGTACGGTCTCTGTCTTGACTAGAGACAAACTGAAACAACTCTGAGTACTCTGAAACAGTCGTTTTTTCCATTTGCAATAAAAATAAACCTGGCGGCTTTGTTTTGTATTCGTTGCACGCAATTGATGCTTATACCCGTGTAAATGAATTCAATACTATGTTTACGCACTCTAAAATTAGCCGAATGAGGCGGTTTATGAAAGCGCACCTTTGCAATAGAAGTTACATAAAGAGATTATATTGAGCAATACAATCTTGATGTTAAACTATGTATAATCTAGACGAAAAAAAAACTCGTTGTTTACCTTGTTTCCTACTTGCTCACGTCCCATGCAAACAAAATAGCCAAGAAAGTCTGCCGATGTTCATCTGTGTGGGTATCTGAAACTTGTCCGAAATTTTAAAAGCAGATAGGTCGCTTTTATGTTAATCTTCGAGGTGTTCCACGGATATTCCAAAGTTTCCAAACCTGCATCACCCGGAGAGAAGCGCATACCACTCAGGCACGTTAGAGAAGTGCGTTACAAAATATAGTGCCTACATCAAACATATGGTGAAGGCAACAACGAATTCCGGCGTTGGAACTTTTTTTTTCGTTTGCGTTCTTTCTGTTTGAAGATTGCAAACTTCGCCAGCGTGCATCCATGATAGATCAGCAGAAGACTTTCGAAAAAGAATCATGCCTAATAGCTTGTTTTTCCGAAACTCAGCCCATCATGCGGATCAAACAAAACTAGTTTCTATACATCCCATAAAGCGCACACACTTTGTACAGTACCACAAAAGCTCGGCTTAGGACTACCAGCCTGAACCTTTCTCTGAGCAAACCTAGAAAACACAGGGATGTCGTCCATACCTGCAGAACAAAGACGACGTGGCGTGTTTTAATGGACGAGGAAAAACAAAAACGTTCTTCTTTGAAGGGACGTCACACGTCCCCCAAACCACGTAGGGAAATCGTTTGTTTAAGAGCAGGAATGTATATATACATAAGCGCGAGTGTACATACGCGGGTCTAGCGAATTTTCAGCCCCACAGGCAATGAAGGACGCCGTAGAAAATACCCGGCGCGCTTTGGTGTTTTCGATGAAGAGAACGCTCGCGTACTGAGGTACGAAACTATGGGGACGTCCTAGAGGGCCAAGGTGAGAGAGAACACCCTAAATATTTACCGCCGTTTTCTACTCGAACCCCTTTTGTTTCTTGGGAGCACCGGCCATCAAAATACGGGCTCATCGCAAACCGATCCAGAGCAGCTTCAAAAGCGCCACCGCAAGCAGCAAAGCAGGCGTCTATGGTATTACCCCGTTTGTCCGTGTGGTCTTTGTTCGCGGTTTACCCGAGACGGGGGGCCCCATAAAAGCAGGCCGGCCTTTTTGTTTGCTGTGCCGTGGTACGTGTTTGTTTATGTATGCCCGTGTTTTGGTCTAACACGGGCGAGGATCTTTATATACTACAAACCTAAAGTTGTGTTTTCTGTGAAACTAGGAAACGGGCGATCCATCGGTCTTTTGATCGTAAAGAGATCGCCGATAGACCCAACACTGACGGCCGCTATATTTTGGGGCATCGATTCCTGCGCGAAGCGTGTGAGTGGATCCGAATTTACGCCGAGAACCCGAGTATGCGCCGAATGCTGACGTAACAGTCGCGACCAGTGCACGTGCAAAGTGCATTAGCAAAAATATGGTGACCTCGTATCGTTGACAACATAACCATATCTTAATACTTAGAATTCCGTCCGGAGACACAAAATGTGCGGCGTGTTTTGAACTGTGCGGACTGTTTACGATAGTTTCATTTAATTTCATTTCATTTTATTACCTTAAGCAAACTTGTGGGGCATTACATAAGGGCGTAAATCAAATTCACATTACTTAAAATAAATTTGGGAAAACACTGATGAAAACAAGAAAGAGAAAAAAAGCATCATAGAGATTATTCAAACAACTTAACAAGCTCCTGCTTAAAATAGTTGGAGTCATTTGTTGTCACCAAGCTTGAGGCAGGTTGTTCCAATCCAAAATGCAAAATGGAACAGGTGAGTACTTGTGGGAGCTAGTCCCGGAGAAAATGGGTTCAACTTTCCCTGAATGATCTAGGCGAGAGGAAATATGATGCCCTGGGAAATAATATTGTTGGTGACCATGGGTTGTAGTGCGGTCTATGCGTGAAAAAGAGCCGTTCAATTTTTTGTGAGTTTCGGAGCTTGAGGAAGGTTGTTTCAATCCGAAATGCAAAATAGAAGAGGTGAGTGCTGCTAGTCCTGGAGAAAAGGGGTTCAAGTTTACATGAATGATCTAGGCGAGAGGAAATATGATGCTCTGGGAAATAAATATTGTGTGTGACCATGGGTTGTAGTGCCGTCTATGCATGAAATAGAGCCGGCCAATTTTTTGTGAGTTTCGAGAGTATGGAGAGATAAGAATTTGTTTTAAAGAAGAAACCCTATTTCGTGAACAATCACGTGTGATAAAACGAGTGGCAGGATTCTGAACAGCTTCGAGTTGGTTAATGAGATATTTTTGACAAGGGTTCCATATGATGGATGCGTATTCCAGTTTAGTACGGACTAACGTAGTATATGCTAAACCTTTGACATATTAGCCTGCGAGATAAAGATGCCTTCTTAAAAATCCTAATGTTTTGTTAGCTTTGAAGCAGATCTGGTCAACATGATATGTCCATGATAAGTCTTCAGAAAGGTAAACTCCTAGATATTTAAATGTAACCACCCCTTCAATATCGCGAGATGAAATAGTATATGGGAAATAGAGTTTGTTTTTTTATTTCTTAGAAAATGTCATAATTTCAGACTTTTCCAGGTTAATCGTCATGATCTAACATTCACACCAAGTTGTTAATTTGTCTAGATCACTCTGTACGATGACGCAATCATCAATGGAGGAAATTTTGCGATAGAGCACAAAGTCATCAGCATACAGTCTTACGGTGGAGGTTAAGGAAGAAGGTTTATATAAACTAGGAAAAGAGGTGGGGCAAGAACTGAACCCTGAGGGACGCCGGAGATGACATGCAGTGGAGAGGAAGGGGTATTACCGACGATCACAGATTGAGTGCGATGAGACAGGAAGGCCCGAACATAGGAGACAATGTTACTATGTACGTTCAGATGGGAGAGTTGGGATATTAGTCTGTTATGAGGAACACGGTCAAAAGCTTTTGAAAAATCTATGAATATTGCATCATTTTGTTTAAAGGGATGCTGAACGAAACATTTCAGTGTCTATAATAAGTGGCGCACTATCTTTCCATGAGTCAGCAGCCGCCGGTGTGCGCGAGCACACGCAACGAAATTGACGTCATCATATCCCTTATTCACGCTTAATAAGCTTGAAGGGGGTATGACTGACGTCAATTTCGTAGCCGGCGGCTGCTGACTCATGGAAAGATATTGCGCCGGTTATTATGAAGCTGAATGTTTCGTTCAGCATTTATTTAAAGAGCGCATGTTCGAGTACGAACAGTTGGGTAATACAAGATAGGTTTTTACGGACGCCATGCAGATTAGGGACCAACAAGTTGCTACTATTTAAATGTGACATTATGTTGCCGAAAACAATGTGCTCTAAAATTTTGCATCACACGCTAGTCAATGAAATAGGCCTGTAATTATTTAGCTCATTCGGATTACCTGATTTGAAGATGGGTACTCGTTCGCATCTAGCCAATCAAATTGGAAAAGAGCGGACTGTTCAAAACTAAGGAGCGAAATTTGTCGGGTGTAGCTTTCGTCATTCTTAAAAGTCTGGAGCTAGTTCCGTCATTCAGGTGAAGAGTTTAGAGAAAATCGCTCAGTCAACATTCAGAACACCATCTATGGAGGGGTACATATCCTGCATGTCCGTCGGGCTTTCGAAACTAGGTAGGAGGGGTGCTGAAGAGTTTCACGCGTAAAGTATCTCACCGAAATGCGCAGTTAAAGTCGAAGCAATTACTGCGGGTGATACTGGGGTGATCTAACGGGTCTACGGTAGAGAGCTTAGCACCCCTGGGAGTAGGATTGATTATGGATCAAAATGTTTTGGGGTTTTCAGTTAGTATCTTTCTCAGGTCATCGTTGAAAAATTTGCGTTTCGCTAACTGGATTTCATGTTTACACTCTTTCGAAAACGCATGAAAAGGGAAGCCATATGTCATCAGTGTTTTAGTTTACAGCCTTGCGGTATAAACGTTTTTTTTCTATATTAAAATGCGTTTTATTTTCACTGAAAACCAAGGAGGAGATGAGTCGGTGGTAAGTATTGTTTATGAATAAACTGATTCGCGGAGCTAAGCAGCGCGTTCCTGAAAATAGTACAATTCGTCTGTACTGACCGATCATGGGAAGAGTGCTTAAAACCTGCAAACGCTCGGAGGAGAGAAGAATTCAGACCCACTGAATCTGTTTCCGAGGACTTCTGTTTGTCCGGGGCCCATACCGAAAGTGTGATGGTTATGAGGGCATGATCGCTAATCTGTGATAGAAAATGTATGGAAGAGATTTGTTCAGGATAGGTAATAAAAAACAGGTATAATGTTGAATCGCCACGTGTTGGCTCAGTAATTTTTTGATGGAATCCAAATGCAGAAAGGAGGTTAATAAATTCCAGACACTCTAAAAGGTTACTAGATGTATGAACAACAGTGCCATCTGACCAGTTAATACAAGGAAGTTGAAATCCCTGCTAGAATAATAATGCGCTCAGGGTAGGTAGAAAACACTTCTTCATGCTGGCGCCAAGTTTCTCAACAAAATCTCTCCCATAGCTGGGGGGACGATAACAAACGCCCAATACAAATTTCGGATACGATATGTTTAAATTCAACCCACACAAGTTCAAGATTAGTTTTAACTTCCACAGCTGAAGACTCGACAGCTTTAAGAGCAATCAAAACACCTCCTCCTCTGCGATCAGTAAGATCTTTACGGTATATAGTAGAAAAAATTTAAACCAAGAAGCTGTTCACTTGGAACGTCACTATTCAGCCGTGTCTCTGTGCCTAAAATAATCTGAGAATAGCACATGCGCGCATTTTCAAGCAGAATGTCTTGTTTATTAAAAATGCCGCGAAAAATGCTGCTGAGGTCGTCGCACGTGCAATATGTGCGACGAGCGCAGCAGGGGCAACGGAAGTGCAACAGATGTAACGCGATTTCCCAGCGGGGAACTTTCATGACCTGTGTTGCACCTAACGTTATACCCGTACCTCCGTTAGACGTGTTGCACTTCCGTTGCACCTGTTGAACTTCCGTCCACGTACTTCCGTTGCATACTTCCTTTACACACCGTCGTTACGTACTTCTGTTACACTTTTGGTGACATTTTTATTAACCTCTAGAAATATATATATCCTATTTATTGATCAGTTTGCACGTGCCATATATGACCAGACATTGTACGTACCGTACAATGTCTGGTATTTTAATACAAGTAAATACTTAAGCAAGTAAATACTTTAAGTAAATAAAGTAAATACTTTAAGTAAGATAAAGTAAATAATTTAAGCAGAGTATAAATACAACTAAAGTAATTTAATTGCTTGTAAGGAGTACCTCATACAAGCAATTAAGTTACTTGTATTTACTTGTATTAGAATACTTTTAGATTAGTTTTGCACTAATTTGATTACATTTCTTGGGAAGTGATCCCAAGAGTAATTTTATTACTTTTGGAAGTACTAAAGTTACCTCTTAGCATTGCTATTTTTCCCTTCCCTTTTTATTGGCGCCCTTTGTGGAAGTTTCCTACAAAAGAATCCTGTAGTTTATAAATTGATGATTCTAATCGAATTATGGACAGTGCGAAGGACCCGTTCCAACACGGCAGAAAAATGTGTCGTTTTAAGTATCTGAAGCAATCGTAAAAGTAACGGTTACTTTTTCAAGTAACAGCCGATTACTTTTTGTTTCGAATAATCAAGTAATCTAATTGAATGCTTTTAAGCAAGAGTAATTGTAATTGTAATCGGTTACTTTTTTTCTGAGTAACGTGTGTATAAGAGAGGGTCTTCCAGTGTGCTCTGATCGTGATCGTCCAAAGCCAACAGGTGCTCATACGAACCTGAATGTACGGGTTGCGATATATCTCCAACCCGTCCTTCTCTCTCTTTCTTTCCTCTCTCTAACCTCTAAGATAACGTCCCGCTTTGCCTTAACTCTTTGGAACCCTTATCGCAAGCCGGATGTGTATATGCGATGCTGCGACCGCAGTTATCGAGAGAGCTCCAAGGTGATGCCAGCGAACGCGATCACTTTCACCAATATCTTCCGGCGTTCCCAATTGCGTGGTGATCGTGCAAAGATCGGCATGTACTTTGGCCATACCCGACAAGATTGTCAAACGTTAGAACTTTTTGTATTGTTTTGTCGGTAAATCAGAGTGCCATCGTTTACGTACCCGTACTCATAGGTGATTTCCGAGAAGGACGCCATTCGTTGTCGCTATGGTCAGATGTGACACGTATGACACAATATGTGATCACGTGTGTTACTTTGTCTTATGTTTCATAATGTGACCCCATGTGACACATACGTTCATTTCGGTCGTCACTACGCTATGCTCGCACGTAAAGCCTCTAAATTTAGCGGGCTTACACACCCCGAACGCAGGCCCATTAAATTCAGCTGATGACGTCAGTTTCGCGCCGCTTTTTGTATTATGTCGTAATTTTCCTATCATACCAAATCTACTCTACGTTAAAACAAGGTTAATGTTTCTTTCAGCATGCACTAACGGAAAGATCGTGCGGGTTCGCATGTAGTAAAACTGGAACGTGGGCTATTTGCTGTACAGAGCGCGACACTGTTAGCGCGAACAAGCGACCACCGGTTTTTCCAGTTTTTCTCTTTGAAACCAAGGGATGTCATCCAAGTTATTATTGCTACGGAAAGAGCTCATTTAGTTCTATAATGTAAGCGATAAAATTTGGTGCTCGCCAATACTATTTAAAAGTAAAATGCGAAAAGGCGCCAATGTCGTGTTCGCGCTAACAGTGTCGCGATGCGTTCATTCATTCACAAACCTCTATTCTATTTTATTTATTTATTATTTTTTTGGGGGGGTGGGGGGGGACATTGCATTAAGCATGCTGCTACACGCAAACACAAGACTTCCATATTTAGAGTACAGAAGTGTGGCGTCAAGGTGTGGCTTATTCGTGACTTGCGACGGCATCCTGAGCAAACACCACCCATACTCCTATTCTCCTCAAGAACCGTAATAAAACAAGTGCTGCTCCTCGCAAAACGTTACCGATCTTCCCGTTCGTGCGTTGAATTAAGTTATATGTAGGTGCATCTTAGAATTAGCCTGATGTTATTTCATCGAGACGTACCCACTTGAAACGCCAAAAGCAATGTTTCTTCCTTGGACAAAAAGAAGAAATCTTGCGTGACAATTATGCTTTTGCGCAGCGCATGAGTGAGTCCAAGACTTTCTCTTTTCTTGATGCTACAACGAGTATAAAATAATCAAAACCTGCGAACGTCCTCCTCTTCCTCCAGGGAACGTCATCACAGTCTGATGGCGGCGACTGAGCAACACTCGACACCGAGCTGCTTTCGACGTGTCGATCGGACACGATCGGTCCAAGTCGCAGAAACACGACGGGTACCATGATGGTGCACTTTTGGCGCTTTCTGATTTGTGACTTGTCCCGTCAGCTCGTAACGTCGGCTGCGTCTGGACTCTGAGGTGAAACAAAGTTTGTAATAGATAACAAGTCCGCGTTAGATTATTTACGTCACTCATAACGGAGGTCGGAGGTTGCAGACGAGTTCTGCGTCGGCTTTGGGATAAGATTCGCGTACTCGGGTGGGTGACGTAGAAAAATCGTAATACGGTCTCTTTGTATGATTATGATCAGTGGGCAGTTCGGTGCAAAGTTTGCTACGAAAACAACGCCAACACGGCGACCTATATGAAAGGGAGCAACTCGAGAACTATGCAGCACTTTGTTCGTTATCCCCTCATTACGAAACTCGTTACACCGTTGTGTCTGTCCTCGTTTTTCCCGGTTCGTCGATTTACTGCAATAGGCCGAAGGGAGAGATAAAAGCAGACTGAAAGTGTGACCTATTGTTCGTGTATGCAGGGAGTTGTCGATTGCATTAGAAAGATAAGATCGGAATTTTTGAAGAGTGCGAAATGTGGAAAGGTCATTTCAGCACAGACAACACGTCAGGAAAGGGTGTTTAGAGCTTTCTCCCCTTCCACGTAGAGAACTGTGCTGATACCTGGATAAGAAAAGCCGTAGTGCAGAAATTTCAGCATCACCTAAGGAAAACGAGCATGTTGGACCCACCTGGGTGCAGCGGGAGCGCAAAGCTGGGGATTGTGTTTACGATGGCCTTCTTTAGGTGACGCACAAAATTCAGCACTACTGCCTGGTTATTTAGAAGGTGTTAATTTAATTCTAGAATTCCTTTTGGTTGTCCAGAAGGGGAAACATCTTTACTTAAACATGGCATTTTTTTGTCTTAGCATCGGGCTTTAGAAGGCTACTCCGTTTGCAGGGTAAACTTCTACAGGGTTAAAGGACGTAGACTGTAGAAAACGTACTCCAACTTTAAACGAATCAAGGCAAGGCAAAAAAAAATAAAAAGAGCGACTAAGGTCCGAAGGACTGAAGAGAAACGGCCTAAGCTCCGTGAAGCAAAGCCTAGTTTGTAATCGCGCGCTGGGGCTGCCTTCAGTGAAGAGAGCTCCGACATATAGATCGAGCTTGTATCCTATTCTCCTGGCGACCCAAGATATACGCCCAAGTTAAGCTCAAGATTGGCTACGATTTCATCCAGTCCTTGTCAGGTAATCAGAATAAAAAGGGCGCGTGTTTGTTTGATATAGCGCGTCAGCCCTTTCCAGTATTGTCCTCTGTTTGCGCATGCATGCGCTATCTCGGAGAAAGTGGTTCAGCCTTCGACGACTTGCTCCAGATGGCGCAACAATCGAGGGGCACGGCGACGTCTAGGCTCTCGAGGAGACAGATTACGAAGACTCTTCCTCAAAATGGCTATCTCCTTTCACCTCCTTCTCCTCGCACCTGAAGATGTAAACAAGCAGGACCTAAAGTAGGAACAGAGCAGGCTCAGGAGTAAGTGTCGCTGTTGTAACGGTTGTAGAAGGGGTGATGACAGATATTGCGGACGAAGACACACGTGATAATTCGTCACTGACCGATGTTTTTCTTTTCTTTGCGTCTTGGAGGAGGGGGGTTCAGGTTTTACGAGTAGTGGTACTTGGTAAGACTTCAGAACGTAGCGTGCTTTATCTCTCATCTCGCCTATTTAGAGCGAGAGCTGAGTTTTCTCTTACTATTAGCCTCTTCAAGCATAGAAAGACCCTACAAAAGAGATTCATTGCCCGAATAAAAAAATAAAAAAGATACGTATAAATATATCCGTGTATTATGGATAACGAGCAGCGCTGTTACCTGTGACATGAAGAACAAAGAGCGGTAGTTTCTAAATGTCTTTATCTTCATAAAACTTAAGACCGAGGGACAAGGAAACATTGAGACAACACATGCAGTGTCGCAACTGCGTGTAAATGTATGTGTTCGCCCGCTATGCGTTGTTTGCGGAGGATTTTTTATAGCCAGCTGATTTCGGAGGGAACGGTCCATCTTCCTCATGGCACGATTTGCTCACACAAACAGCTGTCTTCCAGTTGACACCGAGGCATATCTTAGTCGTCTATGATATGTTTATCCTGGCAGCAAGGAAATAAATGAAGGTTTTCCTTTGATCTACCGCCAAAACATCCAGTATGTAGAATGCGTTAGCAAGAAATACGCAAATGTGAGTAGCATGACGTCACATTGCGTGTCACACTAGCTGGTCCTGTGCCGTTACGTCAACACGCTAGTTGACACCCACCGTTAGTAGATGTAATTGACACCGTGAGTCACGTAACACCGTGACGTTGTGAGGCACCGTGACGTCAGGGTGACGTCATGTGGTCACTACGGGTCACATGATCACGTGACTCGTAGTGGCATTAGCCACGTGACCTATGTAATGGCGTCTGCCGAATTTAGCAGTGCATTTGCACGCTAAATTTACCTGAGGACGGCACCGTTCGCGATGCAAATCCCAACTTCGTAATTTGTTTCGCCTCAAATGCATTTTGCACTCAGAAAAACGTACAAACGAAATAGTTCCTAATCTCATTCCGTGGGCAAGAACCCAAATGCACATTGCTAGATTAGCTGTTCGTGTTCTTCAGCCTGAGTTGTCCCATATTCGCGATTTCGGATACCATGATGGCAAAGTCTCGTGCTCACCCCGCTCACGGCGTCACGGCGTCGCGTTTTGGAATCCCAGATAAGATAGGACATCAGCGAAGCAACACAATGTAGAAAAGTTTCCCCCTGCTGCTTCCTCGCCCCCCGCTAATCATTCCCGGTAGAAGAAAGAGAATTTGGATCGAGACTCGCGAACCGCTGTTATCAGTCCCCGCCGATAAGCCGATATCAGGCCCGCAGTACCGCCTGGACGGACGCGTCGGGTCGGGCGGGCAGCGTGCTCGCTCGCCGCGGAAAGGCCGAGCCGTTTGTTGTTGCTGAAACCGAAAGGATACGCGGTTCGTCATAGATGGGGAGGAGAGAGATTAGCGCGTTCGCCATGGGCCGCCCGATGTGCTGGCGGCGAGGGGACGGAAGCGTACTCGACCTTTGGAACCGGCGACGCCTGTTCGCTGCTGCTGCCGTCGCCTTATCTATCTCGGACCGAGTATAGATGCCTGATACCCCCCGATGGCCCCTTTCCACCGGCCGAGGCTACGCGTTCGTTGGTTTTTAGCGTCCTGCTAACGAAAAGTTCGAGCTGGACCCTTGAAATGTGCTACGGTTCAGAGCAGTCTTGTACACAATTCTCCAAAAGAGTAATCGATGACAATTACTATTACTCTTAGTTAAACTTTTCTCCAATTATATTACTTGATTACTCGAAAGGAAAAGTAATTGACCCTCACTTGAAAAAGTAACCGTTACTTTTCCCATTATTTCTGATTTTCAAAGCAATTATGTTTTGTCTTGGTTGTTGTTTTGAAAATGGGGTTTTCGCATGGTCCGCTATTTGATTAAAATAGTTGGATTGCAAACTATCATTTTCAAACCCACCAATTTCGTTAGACCGTCTCCTATCGGAGACTTGACTCGAGATACTTGAAGCTTTATAGCAGAAATCGCAGGAAACGGTTCTTATGTCCTCAAGAAATGTTAAAACGATCTGCAACAGAGCCTGATCTTCAGACCCTCACGCTGAGTCGCCTTTGCTTTAAAGTAAATATTTTGGCGGGTTGATGTCGTCACTTTTTGAATAAATACTGAAGCAGTGGGAAAAATGTCAGGACAAATTGGAAGTGGACGAAACCAGGTGCTGTCTATTAACTGATCATTTATTGAAGAGCCGGCAAAAGCGTAAACAATCATCGCGATGGTGGCTGTCTGCCAATGTGTCGTTTTGTCTCTGCAATTTGTTACCGCCATAGGTTTAGCTGAGTCATGTTTTCATATTAGTACTGAATGTAAGCATTAAGCTTTGGAATTGCTCCACGTTAAATCTAAGAGTCGGGAGTTAATTTACTCTGTGAAATACGCATAATTATCAGGCTGCCTCTCGAGTTGTCTTTAATTTAAAGTGGACGTTTTAGCAGGTTGGTTTATGATCTTTTTCTTTTTCAGCACTAAATCAGAGAGATAAAAAGTCAAGCACACACTCGAAGTGCACGAAACCAAATGCTGACTAATAGCTGATCATTTATTGAAAACCGGCACCGCGTAAACAATCATCGCGATGGTGGCTTGTTTTTCAATATGCCGTTTCGTCTCTGCAGTTTGTTTCGCCATAGGTTTAGCTGAATCATGTTTTCCTGCTAGTACTGAATAAGAACTTTAAGCTTTGGCATTGCTCCACGTTAAATCAGAGAGTCTAGAGTTCGTCAACTTGGTGAAATATATATCATTCTCAGGCTGCTGTTCTCATGATTCATTAAATGCATGGTTACATCGATCGCAATTCAAACACAGTGAAATCTCTGAAATCAGATACTTTCGTAACTATGAACACCGCCTCACCCCCGATACAGCCTTTAACGACCATCCTTCAGCGCCTCTCGCCACCCTGCATCACCTGCTGTAGGAGTGCTCAGCAAGACGGCAGAAGAGGGAGGCTGCACTATAGCCAAGCTCAGCCCATCCAGTTGACCCAAGACGCTCGAGGCTTGGACGGCACCAACAGGCCCCAATGAAGCAAGAAGCTTGTCTTCGACTCGCTGTTTGTTGGCTTACATCAGAACGGCTGGTGCAGCCGGCCTCATATAGTTCTTCCTCATCCTCCCCTCCCCCGTACCCCTCTCCTTCCCCTTCGCGGCAAGGCATGCAACCGGCCGCGTCGTACACTCCTGTGCCTAAATAAAACGTTTTCAACAACAACAACTCTGAAATCGGACAGTTCTACAGCATACGGCAAGCGTCCGAGTTGGCAACTGTTTCTGGCGGGAAACACCAAGTTCGCGTTGGAAGTCGAACGCAATCCTTGATCGACAAAAAATGGTTCGGAGAGCTGGCGAGAACGTATTTGTACGATATGTTCTTCGGTGTTGTTTATTATCAAACAATTGGTGAAGTGTTTGTTTTACTGTTAAACAGCTTTTGGGGAAGATTGACCCACCTTGTACCCACACAACACGTAAGAGTATTAAACAAAATACACCGACAAATATTTTTAGAAGATTCATGTCGCATTATAGCGCCGGCTAAGCACGAACGAGTCAGAAAAACGCAAATAACATACGTTACAAAAAAAAGATTTCAGCTTTTGTATAGCGAAAGCGCTTCATCTGGATCGGGCGTAGAATAATTGGTTTTAGTCTGAAAATAAAACATAATTCAGTAGCATATATAGCTTTGCTAATTTCTATAGGACGCTTCGACCAACTGAGTTGCTTGCAAAGGTCCGAGCGAGTTAGAAAGCTGAGAAACATTAAACATTTTCTAGGCGAGTCGTCCGGCTCGAAGGTAGTTAAGAGTGTTCCAGTCGATTCTGAGACCGTCTATTTATGATGATAGCTCACTCCAGCGGGCTATAAGCATCCTATGAAAACCGAAATTACGCTCGTGGGCGGCCGATTTTCTTATTCAATGTCTAGTCAAAGATCGTGACACGTTCCTCTTCCTGCGCCTTGGAGCGGGCAACAGGGGGGCGCCGTCGCACGGCGTTTTTAAACAATAATTGTTGTACTACGCTCCCTACACTCAAAGAAAATTAGTATCCGTGTATTTATATTGCTATGAGTTTACTAGGATTTGTCGCCATCTAGAAGTGATCATTTTTATTGACTAGAGCCCGACAAGAAATATGCCATCGAGAACAAGCTTTTACAAAAAGCACTTCGAGTTCCCCCTTTAACAAATCACCCGACGGGATTCAACATTGTGTACAGCTGGAGCAGGTACACTCTCATATTTAATTAAAATCTGGGACCCAGTATGATGAGGACCCGCTCCAAGCCCCTGTCCAATTACGAAAGCAGAGAGCATCTCCTAACCCCTGGAAAAGTGGGGGACCAAGAATGAAGATAAACACTTCTTTTTAAGTTGACTGGAATTGGAGAAAACCTTCACTTCAAATGCTGTGAACATGCGAAAAACGTGTCTTGTTTGGACAGCCTTTTGCGCGATCTATCCTGATGAGGAATTTCGACACTTTGCATCAAGAGTTCTGGCCGGAGTATTTAATGAGTATCACTCATTAGCGATTACACCAACGCGAGCCGATACAACGCATGCACGCATTTAGATTGACAAGATTAATACATAACCTTAAGACTCCGGCTCAATCGACTTGGGTCTTATAGGTCCAATTCAGCCGGAACTGCAGCACACTAAAACATTCGGTGTTTGAACCCTCGAACCTTCTTTTTCTCAGCTTTTTATTTATCAACAGTTATATGGAAACTGGTATACTCTCTATTTATTCGCAGTTCTACAGCAACACCGAATTATTAAAGCATGTGCAGTCTACTAATAGTATTAATCAAAAAATGTTAGACAACCGAAACCGTAATTTTAAAGTAACTCCATGAGGAGTTATATACCATGTCGAGGTCAACAACACTAATCCAACGTTTCTTCTTTCTTTCTTCTTATTGTTTTGCGTGTGATGCGCGCTGCAATGTTTCGAGCCGCGGAGGATTCTCCCGTATCTGCAGTGGACGGTCTGATTCTTGCTCTGTTGTGAGCACTAATCGCCCTGTGTCAATATTCCGGAGAGATAGAAAGGGATTCGTCGTTTGCACTGCTTCTCCCGTTTCCGGGTTGGAGGACGTCGCTGATCGGTCATCCAACCTTCGAGAGCACTGGCATTGTATGAATACACACCCGAGGGGCAACTCTGACGTCACGTGGCTGCGGCGGTGGCGCTGTTGTCGGCGCGGCGATCGCGCGGACGCAGTACTTCTATCTCGCGACTCCCTCCGTTCTTGGCTCCCGCGCAGCCACACCTGCTCTATGGGTGTGTCCAGATAAGATCATGCACGCGTGTCCGGTCAACATTTTTTTAAATGTTATTTTACATTGTAAAAAAAAGCTAAATCACAACACAAAAAAATGTTATAGTAAAAAAAAATTAAGATTGCATCTGAGCGGCAACCCTCTTTCGGCGTTTTGCCTTTTCTGCCAAGTTTGTCGGCAAGTAATGGACAAGGTACAAACGAGTGAAAACTCAAACATTTTTTTATAAAGACAGTAGTTTATAGTGCTAATATTTGCAACAATTTGTACTATTGTAGATGCCACTATATGAGAGTCAAAAGGGCACAATCCTGGCTACTTGGGCATGTTTACTTTATGTTTGTGATTTATTATCTCGTAGTGTTTTTAAGATATAGCGTTGGAATTTTTTTATATATGATTGACATAAGAGTTTATCGCCTGTATATAATTTGTTGCTCTAGTTTATGAACAAATATCTTTAAAACGTCACTAACGACGCTGATTCTTACTAGGTTATCTCAAAATAAAAGTTTCGCTCAGTCCTGTTTCTTTAAAGCTAATTTTGTGTAAAACTCTAATCCGTTACTAGACTTGAATATGCATCCTCTATCTGGGACCTCGAGTCGCCCTTGCATCGGCTTTGAGTCAATTCAAAATCGTTTTGCCCGTTTTATTCTTTCAAACTATCACCGCACAGCCAGCGTCGCGTCGCCTCTATGAAAGCATCTCTCTCATTGGTCTAGTTTCTCGTTTAGCAGAAAAATTTATTGTTTATGTTTATTTCACAACATTTATCACTATAACCCGGCACTTTTGTAGGACGTTATTTTTAGGACAATCTTACATATCATCGCGCACAGATCACCAACTAAAAGTAGGCATCCCCCTTTGTAGCACCTCTATTTTCTGTTCTCCTTTTCTTCCCCAGACATCCATTCACTGGAATCGCCTTCCCGCATCAATAATCTCAACAACTGACGGCGCTAATTTTAAAAAATGAAATTGCTGTTTGTTTAAATGATGTTCCTTAACGATGCTGGTACTTTTTTCTTTTTTCGTGCCGAAATTTTTGGTGGCTGTAGACGTATAGACAATTTAAGGGCAGCTGAACACAGCCAGCCCCAATGGCATCATTTTTAGGCAACCAATGAGGATGGCGGCTAGTACCGAATAGGAATAACAGGGAGCCAATCCCGAATCAGTTAGGTATATACGCGGACTTGGAAATGATGAATTATCGAAAGCCCACCAAGAATACGCATCGCACAGAAGAAGAAGAGATTGTGTAGATCACGCATGGTCGTCGTCAAGGGGCCGGCATTCAAGGAGGTTAACGGAGAATGCAGGGAATAACTGAAGTGGCTTATAACTGTTAGATAACCACCTAAACAGTTCATCAAAATAAAGGTGTGGTTGCTATTACGTAAAATATAAAGTTTCTTGGGCTCATCAAAACCGCTGGATGAGTCACTTTTAGAAAGTCTATAGCGCTTTACCACCCTCGCTTTTGTTTTTGTCTTTTTGGTTTTTGTTTTATACAAGCTAGTCTCCCTATCTTAGTATAAAAAGATTGCGAGTGATTAAAGGGACCATTTGTTGCCTCGATCATTGGGCTAAGCGCCAAGTGTCTACGAAAAAGTGAGAAGTATAAGAATAAAAAATATTAGTGCGACAAAAATATGCACGAATATTTGACCGGACCTTACGTAGATTCGTACTCGAACTTGAAGTATACCTACCAGAATTAAGCAATGTTTTTAAATGAACAAAAACTGAAACAACTAAGACGAAAGAACAACACAAGCCGCGTTTTTCAACACACTCTAATATTCCTGTTAACTTTTATTTTTAGATGCAATAGTGTCTTAGAAACCGGACAATATCTACAAGGAACTTTCTGCTCGTACCACGTATTCATTTTATTATTATTAATTATTATTATTATTATTATTATTATTGTTGTTGTTGTTATTTTCGGGCGCACGACGTTTGTTTGATAGAGTAATAGTGTGCAAGAAAGATAGAACCAAAAAGAAAGGGCAGGGAAGGGGGCGAAAAATGGGGGGGGGGGGGGGGGCGAACACCAAATCAAGGCTTGTTGAAACAACCTTTGATGCGAACTTTTGCTTGTCTGTTTCATGGTTTGGCCGACAAAAGAAGGTGTAGCGATGATTGAAGGGCAACCCTGCCAAGTGAAGTCTATTCTTGCGTTGAAGCTGGCGCGGCTGTCAAAAACGCCTTCTTGGATGGCGAACGGCTCAACGCGGGCCTCCTGCGTCTGCCACCGAGGGTACGGGCGACCTCTCCGCACTCTTTTGCTACTAATGTATCCAGAAATAAAGCAAAAATAAAGAACACTACAGCTACCAAAATAAGAAACAAAAACAAAAAATAAACAAAAGGAAGAAATTTTATTTTTACACGGTCTGCATTCGAACGGAGAGGTCATTCATTCAAGACGACTCGTGAAGTTCATTCACGGCGATCTCGTCGGACAAGAAAGGTGAAAAAGAAGTATAAAAATTACGAAGCGACTGTACTCTTCCTCGGACTTAGATCAAAAGAAAGAGAGAGAGGAAAAGGGACACGGGAAGTCAGCTGAACGAAAACTAAACGACAAACAGAAAAGGTTGCTCGGAAAAAAGTCCACTACTCTGAACCGAAATGTGCGGACAGGCCCAAACAAACATACGCAGTAAAACTGAGAGGACCATAGTTCGAGGCCATATTAATCTACTATGTTTTTGCATTGTTCTTTTCTTACTACTTTGTTGTCTTTTTACTTTTTTTTTGGTGGCAAAGCGTTTAATCCTGTCTAGGCAACTCCTCAGTCACTGTGTCTTTGACGTTGCTTTTTTTATTATTTAGTTTTATCGACCGTGCGTTTTACGCTAGTACCTGAAACGAGAGACAACATACCCATTCTTCGTACGCAATATCCTCAAACAATGGTTCCCGTGGTGTTACTTCATAATGCTCCTTTTTAGCTTCTCCACTAGGCACACGAAGCAACTTACTCAAGAATACGTTATATTACTATTTAGGATTATAGCCATATCTTGATTTTGCACGTTTAATCCTACGGATGCCACGGCCGAGAAAAGAAGCTGCGATCGGCTGAGGATACGGTGGAATGGACATTTACATGTTTAACATAGGGCGTTAGGAATAATCGCGAAATTCGAGCTCGTGACACGGGGAGATGTCAGAAAGTGTGCACGTTATCACAGCAATCAATCAACGTAAGGCTCGGTTGCCATGGTGAACTGGCGGCTCCACCTTGACGTGAGCATGCACGAACGTGGTCAAGCGGCCAAACGCTATCGCACACTTGTGACCGTCACTTGAAAAATATAATGGATTACAATTACAAATTACTGTGCCTTAAATGTAGTGGATTACCGCTACAAATTACTTTCCCTGAAAAGTAACGGATTACTTTACTCGTTACGTTACAAATTACTTGTCACGTTACTTTTCCCTTACACTTTTAAATAGAAAATATAAACAATTTTGATGTATTCAAAAACGATCTGCAACTCTACTTTCGATTTCTCGTACGCCTCCATTATGGTAGTCCTTGGGAAAATAAAATATTGTTTTTAAGAGAAAGAGTGTAGGTGCACTAAGTGCACCTGTGAGCTGACAAGGCAGCGAAAGCTGCAACCAAACCCGCCATCCCGCCAGCTTACTGCGACCGGAAATGATTCCTGGAATTCTGCAGACAAAGCGAGCGGTGCGCATGCTCAGTAGCAGCGTCTACCTTCGCTAGGAGATTTGGAGGTAAGGAACCGATCTGCGGAAGCTCTCTTTTAAAATGGGCCTTTCAAGCGGGAGCGCAATGTCTCAAAGCGGTGGTCTCGTGGGTCCAGCTTTGACGCACGGTCAGCTTATGCAAGAACTTAAAATAGTTGCATGCAGTACTGAAAAATGCATGGGCCGCGCGCTAGTTTTTTAACTTTGGTCAAGCGGATGGCCGCACACTCATATTGCTCCAGTTTCTGTATTACGTTAATATTTTTAAAAAGTAACGAGTAATTAAAGTAATCCGTTACCAATATTTTGTAACGAAATTACATTACAAATCACAGCCGCAAAGAAGTAACGTGGCAATTACAAAATTACTTAATAAAGTAACGGATTACTTCCCGTGTCTGCGCTATAGACCCTTTTCGCTTACTTTCGTCCCCCAGCCACCTGGTAGGCATATCCGGTATGGGCGCCAAAAAAGTATTAAAGCATTTCAACCTGGAAATAGTAAAAAAAAATAAAGGGGGGACAAAACGAGAATACGTGACGGTTACGCTTATATCTTAAATGTATTCTATCGGCGTGACGACGGCAAACAATGTTTTCGCTCATACTGGAAGTGACGATATTTCAAGATGGCGGCGCCCTCGTGGAAAAGGTCTGTACTGCCTAATCGCAATATTTTTTTCGCCAATACATTTTTCTTTTCTTTTTTTCGGCAGTGTTATTTCTTTATTATTGTTGTTCCTCACATCGTAGTCTAGTTAAACAAGTTGTTTGTCGTCTCATTCACCAGCTCTGTGTCGCTGGCCATTTTTGCTAGTCACACTTCGTAACCTCCTCCGTATAAATGAAAGAAATCAAAACTTGGAAAAGAAAATAATGCTTTTAAATGACCATTGCAAGGATATGAATGAAGTCGAAAAAAACAAAAACGTACCAGGCTGAAAAGACGCAGCAAAGTGGAACGAAATGAAATCGCCACAGCGCGCACTCGTCCACACCTTTCAACTTGATGCGTTTGCTCGTTCCCTTCACTGTCCCTAATGCCTGCCTACGCGTAGCCGTAGACCTCGCTTCTTCATTTATTTATGTATTTCACGCGCTTCCTTTTTAGCGTTATACATGTCGCCTTTCGGGGGTCCTATTTCCAGCCCACGCGAGTTCAGAGTGATTCTCTCGCGTCCTTCCAGAAGTGCCCGTTCTTACGGTGTTTCGCAGAAATGTAGTGGCACGATTCGGCATTTATTTTTGCGAAGGAAAGCAAAGATACATAGAGAGAAGAGTAGGAAGGAGGCGAGACGGAGACAGCGTCTAAAACCGGTCCGTAAATATTACGTTTTGTCTCGCGACGGAACGCAGAAGACGCCGCGAGCCGTGTCCGAAGCCAATCCACTGCCGTGTGAACGTCACGTGACCCTGTAATACTTCTTTTTTTTCTTTTTTTGCAGCGCTAGGTTGGTTGAGGTGGCTCGTATACAGCGTCCGCTGATGTCCATCGCAAGGCGAAAAACGAAGTATAGACCATCGCAAAATTCGCCTCCTGCGCGCTGCCATCTTTTGTCTGCCATGGGCTATGGAGTGCTTTCTGAGCATGCGTTGTTCTTCTGCTGTGCGGTGTGTCGGACGCTGCGCATGCGTCCACAGCTCAGTAACTCAGCATCTTTCTCCCGGGTGATAAGGGATGCAAAGGTCTATGCGGAGCGCGAGTTCGTCTGCATCTTTTGCAGGGGTTGTGGTGACGTCGGAACGCCGAGCTCTGATTGGCTCTGATTGAAGGACTGTGGGCAGACCTCAAAGCAAGCTGCCGTGAGGTCTACACACTGTTCTTTAATCGGAGCCAATCAGAGCTCGGCATTCTGATGTCGCGATACCCAGCACAAGGTCACACAGACACGCTTGCACGGCTCGGGAACGAGCGGGGTTTATATGTTCAGCTATTGCAATCCGCTCTTAAAGGCGAGGCTTAAGCTTAAGCTAAGGATACCCGTTCTTTTTAAAAATATGAGCCTTATACAGTAACTGGAGCAATGCAAGCCAGAACATTTAGCAGCATAAGGAGAGCAAGTTCAACAAAATAGAAAACATCAGGAAGTGAAGAATATTCGAAAGGAAAACACGATTTTTTGCATGTCCGGTCACTAGAATTACTA
Source organism: Ixodes ricinus (assembly GCA_037355805.1). NCBI lineage: Eukaryota > Metazoa > Arthropoda > Arachnida > Ixodida > Ixodidae > Ixodes > Ixodes ricinus. Next base: position 1,286 of record JAZHYW010045417.1, on the reverse strand, counting down.
GAAAAACGGGCAAGGCATGTACAAATATACGAAAGACAAGATCAAGTAAGACAACGCCGAGTAGGCTCTCCGTCGCCTTCCATCGTGTTTTTCTTCTTCTCCCGGGCAGGAGAAAGCTCTTCGTGTTTATTTGTTTTTGTCTTTTACACCGTTTCGCCCTTTCCAACTTCTTCGACGACTCCCGCCACCTGCACAGACATCAAACGCGGGTCCGTTCCCTCTCGATCCGCGGGCTCACAACTCGCGTAACAGACGATGTAGCCTCGCGCGAGAGGATCAAATCATCTTTGTATTTGATGTGCGCTACTGTATTCTAGCTTGCGCTCTTGAGGCACGGCTGAAAAGCGCGCGGTGCGAGGCTAAGAGCGTCGTCTTCGAGAGTACGCACATACTTCTTTTGGTTTACTTGTATGGGCATGGTGGTCCAGTCCACTGCTCACTTTACAGTCAACTGTCAACATAAAGGGGGCGGGGGGCTTAGGCCATCTCAAGAAATGCTGACGGAGAGAGCTAGAGAGAGAAAGAACGCGCAAAAGTGGTGTTATCCTCTATTGTTCTGTAAACCGATGGCCACCGCTTCTCTCGCTCTCTATTCTCTCCCCTCCCCTGGCCTCCACGAATATAAATGTATGAAAGTGAGAACCGATGAACGATCAGTAACCCGTAACCGCTACTTTTTTCTCTCTGGTCGAGTTTTCGGTCATGGAGTTTCCCCGTCTCCATGGCCATCTCTTTATGAAATGTTCAAATTTCAGAGCATTAAGAAGAACGGAAACCTAGAGTTTCAGTGCATCCTTTGCTTGCAAAAAACAAACAAATTGTCATCAGCAAGAACAACAAACTCTAGTCTACGGAAACACATCAAGGTAAGCTGGGACACCTGCATTCTGCATGCATTGGCTATACATTGTAACGTCAGAACCAAGTTTTTCTTTTCTTGTGAATAGCAGGCGAGACACCCGAGTCAAAAGGGAGCTTTCGTAGATCGCTTCTTTAGCTCCGAATCTCGTAACAGAGTGTAGCCGCTGCTACTGAGCATGCGCACCGCTAGCTTAGTCTGCACAATTGCAAGGATCATTTCCGGGGGCCGTAAGCTAGCGGGATGGCGGGTGTGGTTGCAGCTTTCGGTGCCTTGTTAGTCTACAGGTGAAGGGAGAGCACCTACATTTTTCTCTTAAGTACGATATTTTATTTTTACAAGGACTACCATAATACGGGCGTATGAGAAATGAAAAGTAGTGTTGCGGAGCGTTTTCTTTTCAATACCATAATTGTTTAGTGTTTTC
>JAZHYW010045416.1:0-14417 GCA_037355805.1 Ixodes ricinus | reverse complement strand
CTTTACTAACATCATGCACAGTTACGTCTGTCGGGCTATCCGCCACGGCGCTCATATAACCCTTGTAAGTTTGCTATCACTACTGCGTGAAATAATCGCCCGCAATGAATGCACCGCGATCCTGCACTTTTTTCTTCGTGCGTGATTTGTTTAGCCGGTGATAGCGACCCCCCCCCCCCCCTAAAAAAGAAAAACTTGTGGCGGCTGCGGTAGAACGTAAAGTGAAAGCAAGCATAATGAGGACGGCGCGCCAGCTTCGTCTTCTATAGACGTTTGCAGATACGGATTCTGGAAGCCGCCATCTTGCTGCTGGTGTGGGTAGATCGACTGATAGTCAAGCATTGCTGAGGCGTAGCCACGGCCTCGGCAATGGTTGGCCATCAGACGATCCACCCGCACCAGCAACAAGATGGCGGCGCCCAGAGTCCGTGCTTGCAAGCGTCCATAGGTGGAATTCGCTCTGCGCGTCTGCAGAGCGCGCACGGTTTTCTTTCAGACCCGGCGCTGAAACAGAGCACGGGCGACGACGACGTGACGATACGGCCTAAAAGCGATGCTACCGGTCAGTCGCAGCCCTTCTCAGACATCTCTAAAAAATATCCAATTTATTCGTTTTTTCTCGCGCGAGTTTGAACGTGGTGGCGTCAGTTTGTAAATGGCTCCCAAACACTTCCGGTCCCCAACTAGACGGCGGGGGTCGCAGTGTTTTTCGAAATCAAATATTTACGCTATCTTCCGGAAATGGCAACGCTTATAGCACAGTCAGGCTTAATTCACTCTTATGGTAAAAGCATGATGAGTAAGAAAATCAGGAAATATACGTGAAGCGGAAGTGTGCCGGGGCTACGCAATCAATAACGCCACTAAGTTTGTTTCCAAAAGAAGAAAAATGAAAGCCGTTTACACCTCCCTGTAACGCCGCCGAATTAGAGCGCAGCTCTTGAGGAGGAGGAGGAAGAGTACTCAGGTGAGGCTATGCCCTCCTCCTCCTCCTCATCCTGCCTGCTACTCCTCCCCTCCAAGCGGCGTCGGCGTAACTGTCAGGGTGACGTGACCCTCGTGGCCTCATGGGGGTCACGTGACCTCACGGGCGTCACGTGACCTCACGGGGTCATCTGACCTCGCGGAGGTCACGTGACGTCGCCGTGACATCACCGGGTCACGTGACCTCACGGGGGTCACGCGACATCACCGGGGTCATGTGACCTCACGGTTACGCCGACGGCGACGGCGACGCCGCTCAAGCCGGAAACGGGCGCCTAAGAGCTGCGCTCTAAAAAAAAGGCGAATATGCGCTTGCATTTATACTTGGAAGTATTCCTCTCAAGTCATGTACAGTTCTTGGAGCCGAATCTTAATTTTGACCCCCAAAAAGTATAGGTTCTGGGAGTTTTCTTGAATTGAAATAGTGTGCAAACGGATTAAGCTTGGTGTGTTTTATGTTTTCGGGTTATTGACTATATACCGAGGTGGCTGATGTGAAAAATGACGCTTCTGTTGTGCCAAATACTCATCAAAAGTATTTAAGAAAAGGTACTAAATATTTATTTTAAATTATATTTAGACTAGTATTCAAGTTAGTTTAATACGAACTATCTTGAGTACAGTACAAATGGTTTGTTAAAGTAATTTATTACATTCGAAAGATAATTGGCAAGCATAGTTGCAAGCTGGTAATACAGAATAAAAGAGTCAGAAATGTGTTCTCTACTTGTGATGAGTTTTGTTTAAAATCACATTTTGCCGTGATCTTTATGGCTTTTAAAAAGCGGTTTAGCTGCTGTAATCGAAGTTTACTTGGAAATGATTCGGGATGTGCAACATTATGGGTGCCGAAATATCTTAGGAATAAACGGCGCTTGCGTACCGTAGACATGGTACCTCCCGTGCTTTAGTTTGGAGACAGGCTCGGCTCATGACGACTTCCGCAATAAGTTCGTAATATGCCTTGCCGCGATTCGGGGAACTTGACATGTAGTCGGACATTGCATATCCCCAACAGCCGAACTAGAAGTTGACCAGGCAGCCAGAGTTGTTGATGAGTACGCGAGTGAATGACAAACGTTCACGCTCAGGAGAAACATGAACTCGAGTCATAGCAGCCCCTGTCGCTGATCAGCAACCAAGAGCGAGTTCTTAGAATCCGGCCAACTCGTCGAAGGCCAAGTGTCGAGTATGCCAACTCGTCCCAGGTCAGCTCGCCGAAAGGGCAACTTGTCGAGGGGACAACCTGTCGAAGGGCAGTTCGTCAAATCGGCGTAAGAAAATTCAAAAGAAAAAGTTTGCTTTATTTTTGTCCTTCCCTTCTTTAGATCTCTGGCCCTTAAGTACAGCACGTGCACTTAAAACTAAAGTTACCTCGATGCATCGCGGCAATGGCGGCGTAGAGAAACTGGCTGGTGATATCGAACTATTGGCAGCAGAACCAAAAAGCTTATTTCAAAACTCAATATATTGGACAAAAACGTAGTATTGACGATAAAGCGATTTTCAAGAAAGTGTGAGCGATCACCAGGATCTTGTGTGCAGAGACAACCAGCCGACTACCACCTTCTAGTGTTTCCGCAGCCTCAACAATACCGACCGTGGTCGAGACCTTCCAAGACGACGCCGAGACAGAGACGGGTGCGTTGTAAAGTTTTGCTATCTCTTACGACGCAAGCAGAGCCATAAATTGGGGAAGAGTTTGACCAGCGGGCGTGGCCTGCTTGACAGCTAATCAACTAAGTCACTGAAACGTCACGCGAATGCCGTGACCACGCCATCAGGCACGGAGCCAGGGGGGGGGGCATGGGGCCTGGGGCCACCCCGAAATCTTCTATTTTGCTGGAAATCCTCTCCCCTCTCCCCTCATACAGCATTTTGTCATAAGCGCCCCCCCCCCCCCCCCGAAACAAAATCCTGGCTACGTGCCTGCATGCCATAGTTCGCCATTTTCGAGCCCAGCCGGGTGCAGGTGTAGCTTCCACCGTGTTGTCGAAAAAACTAACGACACGAGGTGTTGCAACGGAATGAAGAACTTAGTCTTTGTAGAAAGTAAAATCTGCAGAGAGCTGCCAACAGATGGCACTAATGGCGCCAATAGCGCGGCGCATGGGTCGTGGCTGCTGTGGCTCCCCCCCCCTCTCCCCCCTTTCCAAAAATGATAACAAGATAACAAGATCTCTGTGCCAATCAATGATATCGCGATCTTGTTATCTGAACATCTTCGACTGAATGTGAGGAAATAAACATCGAGCGACTCATCGTTAGACGACTGTCCGCGAGTGGTAAGCTAGCTCGTTTGAAGTAAAAGATTCAAATTCAATTGACTGGCAGTTCCTAACAGGGCTGAGATCCAGACATTCCTCATCGTGTCAGTACATGAATATAACTAGAGAAAAAGAGCAGCAACTAGCTCTTTATACGTAAAATAAAGTTTATTGAAAGTCATCAATTAAAGTTTCATGATTTGGAAAAAAAGCAGGGAAAACCAAACGCACTGCGTGTAGCATAGGACGTCCCTGTCGCCCGCTGCGAATAGTCGCGTTATTGGCTTGGCTTCGGTAGGATCACCAGCATGACTTCATGAGCAAGCAACCAGTTCAGGAGCAGGTACATGTCACGATATCGAAGCTATTGACCATTCTTTAGAAACCCGCACACGTATGGTGGCAAGGGTGACGACAGCTCTGTTCGATGAATAAAAGTTTCTAGCCAAAACAATCTTCGTACTTTTCAAAGTCGGGAGCCCGCCATGGGCGCCCTTATTTCTTTCAGAAAAAAAAGAAGAAAAAACTTTGTGGTTGGAGCATTTAACAGACAACAGCCAGGGTTGTAAAAGTTACTTCAAAAATGTACCTAAGATACAGTTACAGTTACTCATACGAAAAAGTACTTAGGTACGTACCTAGGTGCTCGCTTAAAAATGTACCTAGGTAGAGGTACAGTTACTTCAAAGATACTTTCTTTATTTTCCACAAATCTGTCAGAATATATTGGAAGTAAAGCTTTTTATAATAAGGAAACTTACAAAAACGAGTTCAATAAATGCGCCTTATTGGTTTAAATGGGATGTCCAGTCCTCACGCTGTCTTATCCCCACTCTCCAATTGATTCACCGAGGCCACAGCTTCCACTGTTTACCGTGTGGCGCCGAAACCGCCGAAACTCGCTTGTTGACGTTCTTGCCTTCAGAGCCGGTGCTGACGTTGACGGTCCCAGAAGACGTCGGCCGCGTGAAGAAACGCATGAGTGGAGTGCATATGCACCTAACCTTCGCGACAACGAGCGAAAGGCTTCAAGTTTTCTTGATTTTTTTTCTTTCGTTAGTCGCAAGAAAAATACATTTTGTTTCTTTCGGAACTTTTTCAGTTTTGATAACTGCAAAATTTGAGTCCGATTTATTGAGTGGAAACTGTATTGTATACCGCGATATTACTCTGCTTTACGATTGTAATTATAATTGACCTAATATCTTTAATTATCATCCTCCCGTTTTCATACCTGTATAGTCAGCGGAGCTTCAAGCACGCAATGAAGAATTTCGGTTTGATGAAGGAAGTGGTCGTATTTTCCAAACGGAATTCCGAAGCGATCGATAAATTGGTGTCGCTAGAACGGCATCGCTAATCAACCGTTGCTCAAATGACACCGCCATTCGATAAAGCGTCGTCCGAAAATCATGGCAGCTCGATCAAAACGTGTCCGATCAAGTCAGTGTCAGGTCGTACCCAACTGAACGTTAATCACGGCGCATGGTAGTGTGTTAGTACTACAAGATTTATAGTTTCTACCATTGTGACGAAGTGAATAGAAACCTACCTGTAAAAAGTAACTTAACCTAGTTACAAGTTACTGGAAAATGTACCTAAGATACAGATACAGATACTGAGAAATGAAAGTACCTAGGTTTGTACCTCAGGTACAACAAAAGTACCTAGATACCGAGTTCCAGTTACTTGTACCTAGGTACTTTACAATCCTGACAACAGCTGACCATATTGTAACCAAAAATCGTTAAAAAGAAACAAAAAAACTAAGGTTGGCAGAGAATTCGGAGCACAAGTTCGTCTGCTTCTTTTGCTGGGGTTGTGGTGGCCTCGAAAGGCGAGCTCTGATTGGCTCTGATTGAAGGATAGTGGGTAGACCTCAAGGCAGCTTACTTTGAGGTCTACCACTATTCTTCAATCAGAGCCAATCAGAGCTCGGACTTTTGAGGCCACCACAACCCCAGAAAAAGAAGCAGACGAACTGCACTCCGCATAACACAAAGCCCTGCATGCGCGCGCAAGGTGTTTTGGGATCGGTGATTGCGGAAAGGCGCGCGTCGTTCGCGCCAACGTTTTTAGATCTATATCAGTTGATAGGCCCCACGGAAGAGCGGCGTTCAAAAACGGTTCTTCTCTGTTGCCGGCACGCGAGTGCGTACGGACGGGTAGCGTTCTGGACGGAAAAGGGGGAGGGGGGGATTTTGTTTCACAGCCTGCGCATAATCAAACTACGACGAAATGTATTGCGCTCGTAGCGTTTGTTCCAGTTGGAACACACAAGCGACGCCTAATGCCGCGTTTGCTTTTGGGTTTTCTTTCAGAGTCAGGCTCCGTGTCTCCGGGTCAAAACGACACCATATTCGAATAAAGAAACTCCCGTTGCCTTTCTTCAGTGGACGTCATTTCAATGGCCTGAATTTCTGCTGCGAATGGAATCACCACGCCGTTCAACAATATACACCAACGCGTGCCTTTGACGTCATGACGTTGTGGTGGCGCTGCTGTCCGTATACGGCGGATTGGCAGACGTTTTGCCTCACGTAAATCTGGGCTCACCGCGCGTTTTTTTGTTGTAAACAGCGTATCATTTTATTTATTATACTGCTCTGGTATGAAACCAGTGTGACCGCCACATGTATAGTTAACGCTCATACGCAAACCGTTTTCTGCCCTACTCCATTCGTTTTTCCGCGATGCGAATAAAATAGAAATAATGCCTTCTTAACGACGGCGCTCAAAATCACGTTCCATGGAGGAAGAGCAGGATGTCCGCCGGACTCGATTATTCTATACTCGTACTTACCTCAAAACCGCAGTAAAAAAACAAAAACAAAATGTTTTTTTTGCAGAACGTTAATAATTTTTTTTGCTGAGTTGAATTGAGATATATGTAGGTGCATCTTAGATTAGCTTTATGTTATTTTATTAAGACGTACATGTTTTCAAAAGACACAATCACCGCTTCGTTCCTTGACAACCAAATATTGTGAGAACTACTTCGCGCAGCGCACAAATAATGAGCAAAACGTCCCTTTTTCTTGATGTGACAAAGAGTGTGTACACCCTTTCCGAAAATCGTGTTCTGCGCGACGCCATCTTCCTCTGCTGGGCAGTGGAAAACCTTGTGAGCCTGTGCTGCGTCCCTGTTGTGCGGTATACCAGATGCTCAGCCAGTAAAGGTCTAAAAACTATGTTGATAACCCCCCCCCCCCCCCCCCCGCCTTACACAATATGAACCCCACCTCCCGCGAGTCCCTTCCAGAAATCCGTTACAGCTCCAGTTTGACGACCCTAGATAAACCCTCCACTGCAGAAACACGCGATGCAGGTAAATTCCAATAGATGATTCGCGACCGCCGTTCGAACAGCCTCCGAAGGCTTGCCACTCTTACACACCCGTTCCCCTCATGAATGCTTCAAAGAATGACGAAGATTCTCCCGGGTGCCCGCTGCCCCAATTCCCAAGTGCGACTGAACCGTGCAGTTCTTGATTTCGCGTAGCGCCCGTATAGAAGCCTCCTCGAACCGGCACAGTGGAAATCCCGAGAAGCGACGTGGCCGACGCAGACACACGGACAAAACAAAAACAAAGAACCCCCCATTTTGCCCATTTCAAACCAAGGGGCGCGGCGCGGCGGTTTGCGGTGACGTCAGGTGACCAACTCGTTATGCAAATCACGTACCGGTCTCAAGAGCAGAAAAGGGGGAGGGGGGGGGGTAACACTTTAGGAGCTTGAGCACGTAGCGGCGCCTGCATGGTCGTAACTTGTAGAAGGAAGCTGAGTCGAGTGGGACTTCTTTATAGTCCGTTCACCCTTACGTCGACTCTGCGGTTGGAGCTACGCGCTCGCCGGATCAATAAACCGGCTTCCTCTCATCGCCCGACTCCGCTCCCTGCGCGAGGGCTACGGGCATGACGTGATCACGTGGCGAAAGAGAGATGCGTATGACCGGTCCGACGAGCATCTCAGCTCCCGCCGCACTCTCAGCTTCGTAGCAGCGGCACGGAAGCGAGCGCCCCGCTGCGAGGTACTCAGCTGGTGTTCTCCGGGAGAGAAACGCCACTTCCTGGTCCTTGGGGCTTTGAAGCCACCGTCCGCGATGGCGCTTCTTCACGGAGAGGAGGGCGGAGGGAGGAGGTCATCGGAGCCGTCGCCAGTGAACCAGTTCATCCCGTTGAGCGGTGATCCGGTATCAATCGGGTGTACGCCGATTGCCCCGGGCTATGGGAACGTGGAATTCGCGCCTCTCTGGGTCATGGCCGGCTCTTCTCGACCGGCCCCCTTCCGGGCGGTCCCCCCGGGGCCGTGCGTGGACTCTTCTCTTTCTTTGGGGTCGTGAGACGCCACCGAAACGAGCGTTTAGGCATTCGAAGCGCTTGTTAATAATCGATGAGTGCAGACTTTTTTTTTTTCCTTCGTTCCAGCAGGTGTCGGCGATAGTTTTCGTCGTTCTATGTAGCTCCTGTCTACTGACCACCAACGTGGGGCTCTGACGTCATGATACTGCGGTGGCGCTACTGTTGGTGCGGCGCATGGGCAGACGTTTCTCTTCACGCGAATTCTGGTTTCCACGCACGCGCAATGGCTGCACCGGGTACGGGCAAACGAGGACTCGTTTCGAAACTGTACGTTGGAAAGGTTTAGCGGGAGAGGTACGATGTACGCTCAAAAGCACACAGACGACGGACGCCACGACCATATACGAAGCTGTTTGACTGGCTGTATTTTTTATGGTAGCGTTGGCTGCCGTCGGACTTAAATGGCTTATGAAACGATACCGGTCTGGAATGTCCATGACTTTGCGGAGGCGTACCGGTGCTAGTCTGGCCCAAGTATACTCTTCAAAGATCGCCACTGATTCAGAAGCTTTTTGGTCGCGGTGAAATTGCGAGGATAAAAGGGGACTATTTTTTTTTCAGTCGTAACCTTCGAGAAGCTTGGTGTCGTAATTGTGGGATAGAAACCACACGTCTGACGACAGTCGAGCGCGGCTCATGGATTGGACACGAGAACTGCGCGAGCACTCGACTTCGGTTCGTAACATTCAATGCTTCGGCGGACACTCGGGTTGTGGCTCGTGTCCAGCCACAGCGGTGATGAGAAAAGCCAAAGTCTAAAATTTCCTGGTGCTCAGCACGCGTTTTTACTTTGCCAACACCAACGCGTGGCTATGATTAACGTTGGCGGCCTAGGATAGGCACCAGGCCACGTGGCCGGTTGATCCGGCTCCGAGTTTAGGAGATAAACGATGTTCATTTTTCTCGAACTTATTTGGCGACTGCCATTGCTTAGAAATAAAGACAGAGAAGTTTCTTTAGTTATTAACGTTAGAGAGTGATTCTAAGTAGTATTTAGAGAAAGTAGAAAAATCGTTTTATGGCTCCTTTAAGCAACAAAACTTGCGTTCTTGAACTGCACATTTTTTTACTATACTCTGTTCACCCTTCAGCTTAGACTGCATGACCCCTTTAGGCTTTGAAGGGTTTATGAAACGATATACTCTACTTTCGCTAAATACTACTTAGGATCTCTCCCTAACGTTAATAGCTGAATAAACTTACCTCAGTTCTCCTTTCTAAGCACTGGCAGTCGGCAAATAAATTCGAGGAATATGAGCATTGATCGTCATCTCAACTTGGAGCCAGAGCAAACCACCACGTGGCCTGACGCCTAGCATCCCGCCAACGTTAATCATGGCCACGCGCTGGGGTTGGCAAAGTATACGACAATTGCTGAGCTCCAGGCATTGTTACAGTTCGGCTATTTCCACCAAAGCAGTGGTTGGACACGAGTTACTACCCGAGTGTCCGTCGAGGCATTGATCGTTACGAGCCGAAGTCGAGTAGTCACGCAGTTGTGGTGTCCAATCCATGAGCCGCACTTGACTGTCGTCAGGCGGGTGGTTTCGATCCCACAATTACGTCATCAAGCTTTTCGAAGCTGACTGAAAGAAATATTCCCCTTTTAACTTCGCAATTTCACCACGACCAAAAAGCATCTGAATCAGTTGCGATCTTTTACGAGTATACTGGGCCAAACTAGAATCGGTACTCCTCAGCAAAGTCATGAACATTGCAGCCTGATATCGAAACATGACACCTTTGCTACTGAAAGAAAAAAAAAAAAGGGGGGGGGGGGTGCGTGTTTTATGAAACCGGTTGAGGGACACACCTTTTCGGGAGGCGCATTCTCTATCATAGTTAGCTGCACCAGTTAAAAAGTTCCTCGCAGAAGTTTCCGCGTCCTTGGAGCACATTGTTCGAGGCAGGAATTAGGGATAATGTTTATCCTGCAGGCGTGGCGCTTACCGAGCCGCTTTGCACAGGATAGTGGTGTCTTGTGCTATGGTGCGATGTGAAAAGAGAGTTATTTTGGTAGCAGCGCATTAAATAGCTACGCTGGCAACAATACCTGACGTCCAGCCTGCACCATTATGAAATATACATTCGACAAGCCAGCCTCAGGCGGCTGTGGTGGATTGGCTTCGACCAGCCCATATTTCTTGGAGTGTAGAAATAATAAAAAAACGATTATACTATTCTTTAAAAAAAAAATCAAAGTAATTCTGGTCAAAGTGTGCTTAGCACGGCAGTACAAACTGCCTTGACGAATGGGTCTTTCATATTGATGAGGGCTGCAGACTGCGCGAAACCGTTAGCGCGGGCACGACATTGCAACTCCTTTGCATTTTACCTCGAAAGGTTATTGGAGGGGGCATCAATATTTATTTACCTATCAGGTTGGTGCCCCAAATGACTACTTTCTATTACTCCAGTAGTTTTGATGAGAGCCCTTTCATTTTAAAAGAATAATATGAAAAAAAAAAACTGCGATTGCTTGTTTGCGCTAGAAATGTCTCGCAGAGTACTTTCCGATGGCCGCTGGACGGCTTTCGAAACACTGCAATCTATAGGAGTCCATGGTCCAGGATTGATTCAGCGCCAAGGTAAATGATCGATAGCAAAATAGGGCGACGGTGTCCAGGTTTGGTGTTAATCTTGGAGAACCAGGGGGAACCGTCTTTTAGAACGCAGCTTTTAGGGCGACAGTTTCCGGGTTGAGCGGCGTCGCCGTCGGCGTAACCGCCCGCGTTGTATTATGGGACGTCACCGTTTCCCCGCTAAATTTAGGGGAAACTGAATTGGTGTTGAGGTCGCGCGATGTCAATTTTCCCACTAAATCTAGTGGGGAAAGTTTGGCTAAATTTAACGGGGAAACTTAACCCGCTAATTTTCCCGCTAAATTTAATGGGGAAACTTAACCCGCTAATTTTCTTGCTCAATTCACCGAGGAAACTTAACTCGCCAATTTTCCCGCTAAATTTAGCGAGTAAATGTTCCCGCTAAATTTAGCAGGGAACTTTTCGCTATAGTTCCCGCTAAATTTAGCGGGAAAATGTTCGCTAGATTTACCGCTAAATTTAGCGGGAAATTTGGCGAAAATTTCCCACTAAATGAGAGGCGAGGGAAAGAAGGAGGACGGGAGGGTACGGAGGGGAAGGAGCCATATCGCCCCTCCGTACTCTTCCCTCCTCAAGAGCTGCGCTCTAATTTCGCACTACAAAGAATTGTAAACGTCTTTCACTTTTTTCTAAAATGAGTTATTGAGTTTGCTTTCACCTCAACGTCCGCGCTACGTGTAATCATTCATTACAGGTATAGGGCGAATGGTCACCGAAGCCTTGTCGGTAAGCAGTATTCCCTGGCGGCCATAGCTGTGTGCGCAGCTGCTGAGCACGTGCTGATGGCGAGCTTCCGCAGTTCTTTTGAAACGTTCATTCCCCACCTTCAAGATTGCCGGTCCCAGCTGGCTATTAATGTGAGCTCGTTCTGAGCATGCACCCCAAACATCAACCTCAAATATGACGTCCGGTGAATACCCCTTGTATCAGGCTACTGTGTTTTCTTCGGGAGATTTGGCATAATGATTGTAGAGAAGTCTCCCAACTGGAGCGCAACTCGCGATGAGGTTTTTGTTAGAGCACAGCAGCTCGAAGCTCGTGCACTGAAAACTTGCGCTGCAGAAATTAGGAATGCTTGGTTCTATTTCCATATCCCTGCTCGCTTCGAGCTGTATGAGCATGGTACCGGCGTGCGGTCGTTTCTCACCAATGCGCGATGCAAGTTAAGGACTCTGTGCTATCCGTGGTATACTGATTAAGCCACAGCGGACACATGAAACACCCCTGGGCTGACTCATTTTCCGCTGGCTCAACAAACGCCAAACACCTCAAGAACCGTACCAAAATAGTCCGGCACCTCGCGGAGCATTACTAATATATCCCCTCTTTATCAAGAGAATTAAGAAATATGTAGGTGCATCTTACATTAGATAGATGTTATCTTATCATGACGTACGCGTTTCAAACGCCAAAGGCATCGCTTCTTCCTCCGACAACCAAATCTTATAAGAACTATATACTTCGCTCGGCGTATGAACAATCAGCAAAACTCGTTTTTTTTATTTTTTTAAAGTGAAAACAAGTATAGAGCCACTGAATAAAGCTATACGCTTACGGTATCGGCACTCCCTTTTTCGATGTTCTTGAGCGCGCCGCCATTTTGGTGCTTACTGCAGGGTAAAGTCACTGGATCGTGGGAAAGTAGCGCCAAGCTCCACTTATTGTAGCCATTTTGGTCCATGGGATGAGCAGTTTTTCCTTGACCTCTCCATCCTTGGTAAGTCGATCTAACTTTCGCGTGACAGGTAGCTTTACAGAAACATTTCTTGTATACCGAGATTTTGTTATCAACACACCAGCGAGACAGGAGCACCTCTTCGTACCGCCATACGCGGCGGCGGTGCTTGGAGGCCATAAAATATAATTTCTTGTCTTGAAAGACGCAAAAAGAACAATATAACTGAAAGAGATTTGTGGAGATGAGCTTGATTCATAAGTTGATGGCATACACAGTGCCAAAGACGCTTATATTTGCGAGGAACTCTTTCAGCACAATGACGCTCCCTGCCGACCTTGGAGCCAACGTTGCTTGGAGTGACTGGTTCACAACGACACCTTCGAAGCTTTCCGTGGCTATGCAGTCAAAGCTATATGGGCGCACGTGCGGCTATAGCGTTGACTGCATATCCACATAACGTTGTACAAACGTATGGTGCGGTAACTCTGGCTTAGCGTAATACTGCAGTTATCTCTGCCCTGTAGCAAGGGTACTATTTACCCTAGTTGCACGAGCGCTATCTACCGTCATTAAACTAAAGATCGTTGACATCTCCCAACTGTCATTGAGCTAAACTAAGTTGTCCGTTGTTGCACGGTACATGGCCCCAACAAGCCCAGTTGAGACTCGCGTCACGGGACACAGTTGAAACCTAAAGGAAGCCAAAACTGATATCACATTACCTTTTTTAAGTAATGCAAATGAATTATATGCTCAGTTTTCATTCATTATAAAGGTTTAGAACAAACTAAACTAAACTCATTTTTATATTTAAAGTAACGAAATAATAATCGGAACGTTTCGGACGAATTCAAGCAATATAAAGTAACTGGATCGAGGGAAAGTAGCGCCAAGCTCCTCGTATGGTCGCCATTTCGTCCCTTAAAATGAACAATTTCTCCTTGGCCTTTCCATTCTTGGGGAGCCGATCTAAATTCTCTATACTTCGTTTCAGCTTGGGTCCAGACGCAGCCGATGCTACAAGCACGAGCGTGTGGCCCTGAACAGTGTCTCTACTGCACGAGCGCGCGTGCTTGGCAGGGGCGCTGGAAGCCCGGAGCTCGCGCTTGTAGCATCGGCTGCGTCTGGACCCAAGCTGAAACGAAGCAGTGCCGGGTAGCTTTATAGACATGTTTCTTTTTCCGAAATGTTTAGACACGTTCCGAGGTTTTGTTATCCACACACCGGCGAAACAAGCGTACGTCTTCGTACCACCACCACACGTGGTGTCGGTGCTTGGAAGCATTGAAAAATAATTTTCCTGTTTTGAAATACGCAAGGAGAACAATATAATTGAAAGAGTTCCGTGATAATGGGTATGATTGATAAGTTGATTGCATACACAGTGCCAAAGACGCGTATATTTGCCAGGAACGTCTGAAGCTTCAAAGATTTGAATGGACCTCTCGAAGCTTCAAAGATTTGAATGGACCGAAATGGCGATTGTCATGGCAACGAAGAACGAATAGCCAATCGCCTTGCGAGATTTTGGTCGTCTGTATGTTAGTATTTGTTTGTGTTCGGCTAGCGGGCAGGGAAGGCAGTGGCACTTCTTTCTCAGGATCCAGTGACATTAAAGCAAGAGATACATAATGAAAGTCTTATCAGTATCGACATCACAAGGGCCGCGCGCGCCGAGCGTTGACGACCGCGACGTGCCGTGATCATTTTAGCGGCAGCTCTGGCCCCGAATCATACCTCTTCCGACAATATTTGCTGCTAGGATAGGTTTTAAATAACACCCCAATCTTCCGCAATAGCAAGTGCTTCGCTGACGCTGGCCACCGGCGGCGATGCGGCCGCTATCTTTAGCTCTGTTGGGGAGAACCCCATAATTTAACTGAGGTAGGCCATATCTCAAGCGATTTTTAGCGGCTCAATGACAGTTGGCACCGCCGTGTAACTCCGGCCGATCGCGATTCAGTCAACTGTCGCTGGCTTAATGACAATTAAAAGCGCTTTGCTTTGCCTGGCACGCAGCCGTGTCCGCACCCATTTAAGCGCAAATGAATCACTTATCACTTAATGCCCTATTAACACTGGCGCTCTTAACCGTCATTGAGCCAACGATCGTTGGTATTTTCCAACTGTCATTGAGCTTCAACTAAGTTGTCCGGTGTAAGATCGGTTCATAGGCCTAGTAACCCCAACTTTCCATTCCAGTTGAAACCGAAAGGAAACCAAAACTGAGGTCACATTACCCTTTTTAAAAAAGTGTAGCAAATGAAATTTTAAGCACGCTTTTCATTCACTATAAACTTCATAAAAACTAAATTGAACTTTTTATTTTTAGTGTAAGGAAACGATAATCAGAACGTTTCACACGAATTCAAGCAAGAGAGAGACAGAAGAAAAGACTTATCGCGGCACCGACATCGCAATGGCCGCGCTCGCCCAGCTTTGCCGACCGCGACATGTCTTGATCGTTTCAGCGGCAGCTTTGGCCCTGAATCATACCTTCTTCCGACTATATTTGGTGCTGCGAT
>JAZHYW010045415.1:0-15127 GCA_037355805.1 Ixodes ricinus | reverse complement strand
GTTGAACCACTCGGCTATCAAGCCTCTCGTAAAATTTAGACCGTCAGATCGCCGCCGTGGCGCTGTGCGTCCAACTGAAGTTTTGGGGTGTATTAGATGGGACAGGCATGAAAGAGTACACCTTCTTTTTGAAAGTGCCTGCGTATGTTCATGTACGTGTACGAACTACACTTGTTGTGCACACCCTGTATATCACCTGCGCAAGTCCCCGCCAAGATTTCTTTGGCACTTCGGTGTCATTTTCTCTAAAGTCACTGATCCTGGGAAAGTAGCGCCATTGCCTTCCCTACCTGCTAGCCGGACACAAACGGATACTAACATACAGACGACCCAAACCTCGCAAGGCGATTGGCTAATCGGTCTGATTAGAAAATTTTATTTACAACACTGTGGACAGGACTATGGAAGAAACGCGCAGAGGATAGGAACAATGTGTACACAAATATACGCGAACCAGTGTCTGTACAGTTGACGGGTCTTTGCCGCGCCGCTACACGCACAGGCCCGAGGGCGCACTCCCGCGAGGTGTCCCGTCCGCGCGATCACTCACGCGGCCGAAGCGTTACCCCAGAGCCGCACACCCGCGCCCGCACCCCCAACGGCACCGCTCTGAACTCAGGGGCCTAGAGGTTGTCTAAATACCTGAAGCGGAGTTCAATCCGCGAGTCGCGAACGCTCAGGTACCGGCAGGACCAGCGCCTGAGGAACTCCTGTTCTCCGAGGAAAAACAGTTGTTCCTCGAGGTGTCCCACCAGCTCCCGCCGGAGCCGCCACAGGAGGGGCCAGAGAGCACGCGATCGACGCGCCTGCCTCACCGCGCAGCACCGGTTCCTCCAGAGCACGTACTCGGCCGCGGCGAGGAGGAGGCGGACGAAGACGCCCGGAGGGCATCTCCCGCGCAGTAGGTAAAGGCCTACGCCCAAACCGTGGAAGCTGGTGCGGATGACGCGCCAGAACGTCCGCGCCACAACGCACTCCTTCACCGCGTGCACGTTTGTTTCGCGATTCCCGCAGTTTGGGCACTCGTCCGTGCGCGACACGCCCCAGCGGAGCAGGCGGTCTTTGCTGGGGAGAACGCCCCAGCCGCGCTGCCATTCGAAGTCCCGTAGGTGCCCCGGGAGATACGAAGAAGTGAGGCGGGACCAGGAGAAAGAGTCTCCGAGCTCCACCTGCGTTGCCGAAATCTGCGGTTCCAGGAGAACCTCGGTGAGACGAGCCGTCGGTGTCTCCACGACGTCCAGCTGGGGTGCCCGCTCTTCCAGACGTTTGAAGAGCTGGATTGCCCTTCGGTAGTCTGGCGGCGGGGTTTCGGCACAGGGGCCCGGTGAGCTCGGCGACTCGACTCCCAGGTCTCGGCGGGAGTGCCCCACGAAGTAGAGCGCGAGGGATCGGGCTGGTCCAGGCTCGTCGCGCAAGATCTTCAGCATGGTCTTGAGTTGGAGCACTGTGGGCGCGATGTCGACACAGGGAAGCCCCACCCTCCACGCTCGCGCGGGAGGCAGACAACCGGCCGGGTGACGAGCTCTGTCTTCTCTGACCAAAAGAAGCTGAAGAGTGCGCTTTTGACCCGTCGGATGAAACGTGTGGGCGGGAGCGCCGCCTGTGCCAGATACCAGAGGCGCCCGCAGAAGACAGAGTAGGCTAGGTACCGGCGCTCGGCCAGGGGAAGAGCGTAGGCTCGAGCGCGGTCCACTTTCTCCTCGATGTCGCGCGCCAGGCGCGTCCACATGTCCGCCGAGACTCCCGACGAGCGGTAGGTGACACCAAGGATCGTGACCGAAGTCTTTGCCGGGATCGGCGAAGAGGGGTCAGGCGGCCGGTTAACCCACAGCACCGCGCTCTTCTGCTCATTGAGCCTCGCTCCGGAGAGAGACCCGTAGGTCTCGAAGATCCGGAGAGCCGCTCCGAGGTCGTCGGTGTCCCGCAGGTACAGTGTAATGTCGTCGGCGTACGCCGACACCTTCACCTCGTCGTTTCCGGGCAGTGGGAGTCCGCGGACCTGGGGGCTCCTGTCGACGTTGGCTAGGAAGGGCTCCAGGGTAAGGACGAAGAGCAGCGGCGAGAGCGGGCAACCCTGGCGGACCCCCGGGTGACCGGGAAGCTGGCCGTCACGCCGCCGTTTAGACACAGGTCGCTCTTCATGTCACTGTAGAGCGTCTCGAAGAGTCGAACCCCTTCAGGGGGAATACCGAAAGCGGTGAGCACGGCTAGGAGGAACGGGTGCTCCACACGGTCGAAAGCCTTCGCTTGGTCGAGGGAGGCGATCAGGCCTCTGGCTTGGCGAGCGTTCGTGTACTGCACCACGTCCCTCGTCAGGGATGTCAGAGTGTGAATGCTGCGGCCGACGATCGAGCACGTCTGGCGGGGTGTCACCACGTCCGGGAGCATGCCGTGGAGGCGCTGCGTGATGATCGACGCTAGCAGCTTGTAGCTCGCGTTGAGGAGCGTGATGGGACGCCACGCGCCCGGGTCGTTGGGGTCTCCTCCTTCCTTAGGAAGAAGAACGATTCTGCCTCGCCGGAACGACTCTGGAAGGCGGTGTTCCGTGAAAAATTCCCGGAGCACGGCACAGATATAGTTGCCCAGCACGTCCCAGAAGGTTCGGTAGAACTCGGCGGGAAAACCATCCGGGCCCGGCGCGGACCCAGTTTTCATTCTTGACAGGGCAAGGAGCACCTCTTCGGGGTTGGGGGGCTCATGCAGGTGAGCGGCTAGGTCTTCGGGAACTTGCGGGAGGTCGCGGAGGAAGGGGTGCGCCACGAGGGTCGCGCGGTCCGCCGTCGATTCAGTGGTTGCCAGGGCCCGGAAGTGGGCGCTGAAACCGGAGGCCGACGGTTGGCCTGGTGTTGCTGGCGCGCCTGGGGGTGTCGGCACTGAAGGGACGCGTCGCTCCCGCACTTCGGTTCGTTGGGCGTAGCGCAGCACTTCGGGGTGAGCCGAGGGCCCGACCCGTCCATAGTAGGCTGTGGCTGCATTGGTACAAAGCCGTAGCTGTCGCTGGTAACGGTCGAGGAGCTGCTGCAGGTAGCCCCGCATCAGCGGAGTCCCCGCGCCGCCCCGTCGCACGATCCGAATTCGCAGTGAGGTGTCTCGGAGCTGCTCGGCGTGCCGCCGACGCAGGGCACGGCCCTCCGCCACGCACGCCACCCGCCAGCTCTCTTGAAGCCGCTCAAAGGTCGTCGGGTCTGGTGCCGCTCCATGGAGGGACCGGCGCAAGGCTTCTCTCAGGCAGTCGCAGCTTGTTTTGTCTCGTAGCAGCCGGGTGTCGAGACGCCAGGTGCGTTGAGAACTGGCTGCGCTGCTGAAGCGGAGCTCTACGAGTACTGGACGGTGGTCGGAGATGTACGTAATGGAGGGAGGAAAGTTCATTGCGCAGCAGGTGGTGACAGAGGGGCTCAAAAACTCGGAGATGTAGCACCTGTCCAGGCGACTGCTCGAGTCTCTCCGTTGCCAGGTATGCTCGAAAGCGGTGCCATGGAGCAGAGTCCAGCAGTCCACTAGGTCGAAGTTCTGCATCAGGCGTATCAGCTCGCCGGCGTTCCACGTGGTGCGTCCGTAGCCGGGGCCCCTGACATCGCGCCGGGAATCGACGACGCAGTTGAAGTCGCCAAGGAGCAGGCAGTGGCGAGCGTCGAGCAGATGGACGTCCAGGCTCTTGAAGAAAGCCGGGGATTGCGAGCGCTGGGCTGGAGCGTACACACCCACAGCACGAAAGCGCGTGCCGTCCAGGGAGAAATCAAAAGCGATGTACCGCCCGTCGGGGTCAAAGCAGCACGCGCTGAGCCGGAGGAGCGAGCGGTTAAAGATAACGACGCCCACTCCCGAGCTCCGTGTGGTGGCGTATGAAAAGAAACAGTCCACCCCGTACCGCTGCTTGAAGCGGTCCACGTCGCGCTGCCTGTGGAAGTTCGTTTCTTGCAGGAACAGGAGGTCGCAACGGGCGGTTCGGGCGAACTGGAGAACCTCGATCTGTTTTGTCACGCTGCAGAAGCCCTGAACGTTCAGGGTGATGACTCGCAGGTGTGCGAAAACAGGATGGAGGGGGGGAGGTCATTGTGTTCACTGCTAGTCCGTGGATGTATCGGACGTGATGCACGAGCTGTCAGACAGCGCGGCGAGGTCCTTCCGCAACCGCTTGGAAGCCGCTGCGGGTGCTGGAGTGGATCGTGGGGACCCTGATTCGCCGCTACTGGAAAGAACTCGCTTCCCGTCTTCGGCACCGCCATGTGGGCTGCGACTGCGGCTGTCGGTTTTTCGCAGTTCCTCGGAAGTGCCGCGGCGACGATCTCGGCCGCGTGGCAGAGCGCTGTCTTTGTCGCAGGCAACCTCGTCGATGACGAGGCGGTCGTCCGACGATGAGGCAGAGTCCTCCGTGATGTCGCTCCAGCTGGGAAGCGGGCTGGGGCGGAGTTCCGGCGTTTGCGGAGGTTCCTCCTTCACCAGTAGTTCCTCAGAGCCGGGACTGGTAGGAGTGGGCGCGTGCACAGATGCGGTCTCGACCGCGTTCGAAAGCGCGGCCTCGGCCGCGTCCTGTGACGCGTTCGAATTCGCGTCGGTGGCGCTTGCCGGCTTCGACTGTTGCGATGTCGGGGCGAGCTCGGACGGGGTCGTCACTGGGGGCTCGGCGGGGGCAGGCGTGTCGCCGGACACTTGAGTGGCGGCCGTCGCCGCAGGAGGGGGAGGAGGGGCGGTTGGAGGCCTGTCCTGGGAGTTCGGAGTCTGGGACGCCGGAGTCAAGGCCGGGAAGTCGTCCTGGCCGCAGCCGGCTACGGCTGAGTAGCTGCGACGCTGGGTGCAGTCGACAGTGGCGTGGGCCGCCCCGCAGCGTCCGCAGCCGGCCGCGCAGCCGACGGTGTCGTGGCCGAAGGCCGCGCAGCGGGTGCAGTAAGGCACGTTACAGGCCGCCTTGAGGTGGCCCTCCTGCTGGCAGCGTCGGCAGACTCTCTTGAGGCCGCGGTAGTCGAAGGTGGCCCGATGTCCGGAGACGCGGAGGAAGTTCGGCACCGGGGTAGACTCCTTCATCTCCATTCGGATGTAGCGGGTGCCCGTCCGGAGGTTGGGGTGATCTTGGTAGACGCCGAAGCGAATATCCAGAACCTTCCCGTAAAGCGAGAGGGCGGCGGCGAGGGCTTCGTTTCTCACATAGATTGGTAGGTACAGGCACGTAATGGACGTCACCTGCGGGCCTACCGGGACGATGGGGACGCTGGTTCCGCCGATGGTCAGGGCCCCGGCGTTGACGATTCGGCTCATGGCCGACGACGATGTAACAGACAGCTGGAAGTTGGTGCCTCCCAGATGCTGTACGGAGAACAATTCGGCAGTGCCGACAATGGCCGCCGCCGCGTCGAAGATGGAATCCACCGACGCGCCGGGCGGGCAGGAAACATCGAACGTACATGCCTTTGTAGGCTGGGGCGGCGATGCGGGTGTCATGGCGCCGCTGACAACGTAGACTAACTCGTCTGATTAGAAAATTTTATTTACAACACTGTGGACAGGACTATGGAAGAAACGCGCAGAGGATAGGAACAATGTGTACACAAATATACGCGAACCAGTGTCTGTACAGTTGACGGGTCTTTGCCGCGCCGCTACACGCACAGGCCCGAGGGCGCACTCCCGCGAGGTGTCCCGTCCGCGCGATCACTCACGCGGCCGAAGCGTTACCCCAGAGCCGCACACCCGCGCCCGCACCCCCAACGGCACCGCTCTGAACTCAGGGGCCTAGAGGTTGTCTAAATACCTGAAGCGGAGTTCAATCCGCGAGTCGCGAACGCTCAGGTACCGGCAGGACCAGCGCCTGAGGAACTCCTGTTCTCCGAGGAAAAACAGTTGTTCCTCGAGGTGTCCCACCAGCTCCCGCCGGAGCCGCCACAGGAGGGGCCAGAGAGCACGCGATCGACGCGCCTGTCTCACCGCGCAGCACCGGTTCCTCCAGAGCACGTACTCGGCCGCGGCGAGGAGGAGGCGGACGAAGACGCCCGGAGGGCATCTCCCGCGCAGTAGGTAAAGGCCTACGCCCAAACCGTGGAAGCTGGTGCGGATGACGCGCCAGAACGTCCGCGCCACAACGCACTCCTTCACCGCGTGCACGTTTGTTTCGCGATTCCCGCAGTTTGGGCACTCGTCCGTGCGCGACACGCCCCAGCGGAGCAGGCGGTCTTTGCTGGGGAGGACGCCCCAGCCGCGCTGCCATTCGAAGTCCCGTAGGTGCCCCGGGAGATACGAAGAAGTGAGGCGGGACCAGGAGAAAGAGTCTCCGAGCTCCACCTGCGTTGCCGAAATCTGCGGTTCCAGGAGAACCTCGGTGAGACGAGCCGTCGGTGTCTCCACGACGTCCAGCTGGGGTGCCCGCTCTTCCAGACGTTTGAAGAGCTGGATTGCCCTTCGGTAGTCTGGCGGCGGGGTTTCGGCACAGGGGCCCGGTGAGCTCGGCGACTCGACTCCCAGGTCTCGGCGGGAGTGCCCCACGAAGTAGAGCGCGAGGGATCGGGCTGGTCCAGGCTCGTCGCGCAAGATCTTCAGCATGGTCTTGAGTTGGAGCACTGTGGGCGCGATGTCGACACAGGGGAAGCCCCACCCTCCACGCTCGCGCGGGAGGCAGACAACCGGCCGGGTGACGAGCTCTGTCTTCTCTGACCAAAGAAGCTGAAGAGTGCGCTTTTGACCCGTCGGATGAAACGTGTGGGCGGGAGCGCCGCCTGTGCCAGATACCAGAGGCGCCCGCAGAAGACAGAGTAGGCTAGGTACCGGCGCTCGGCCAGGGGAAGAGCGTAGGTTCGAGCGCGGTCCACTTTCTCCTCGATGTCGCACGCCAAGCGCGTCCACATGTCCGCCGAGACTCCCGACGAGCGGTAGGTGACACCAAGGATCGTGACCGAAGTCTTTGCCGGGATCGGCGAAGAGGGGTCAGGCGGCCGGTTAACCCACAGCACCGCGCTCTTCTGCTCATTGAGCCTCGCTCCGGAGAGAGACCCGTAGGTCTCGAAGATCCGGAGAGCCGCTCCGAGGTCGTCGGTGTCCCGCAGGTACAGTGTAATGTCGTCGGCGTACGCCGACACCTTCACCTCGCCGTTTCCGGGCAGTGGGAGTCCGCGGACCTGGGGGCTCCTGTCGACGTTGGCTAGGAAGGGCTCCAGGGTAAGGACGAAGAGCAGCGGCGAGAGCGGGCAACCCTGGCGGACCCCCGGGTGACCGGGAAGCTGGCCGTCACGCCGCCGTTTAGACACAGGTCGCTCTTCATGTCACTGTAGAGCGTCTCGAAGAGTCGAACCCCTTCAGGGGGAATACCGAAAGCGGTGAGCACGGCTAGGAGGAACGGGTGCTCCACCCGGTCGAAAGCCTTCGCTTGGTCGAGGGAGGCGATCAGGCCTCTGGCTTGGCGAGCGTTCGTGTACTGCACCACGTCCCTTGTCAGGGATGTCAGAGTGTGAATGCTGCGGCCGACGATCGAGCACGTCTGGCGGGGTGTCACCACGTCCGGGAGCATGCCGTGGAGGCGCTGCGTGATGATCGACGCTAGCAGCTTGTAGCTCGCGTTGAGGAGCGTGATGGGACGCCACGCGCCCGGGTCGTTGGGGTCTCCTCCTTCCTTAGGAAGAAGAACGATTCTGCCTCGCCGGAACGACTCTGGAAGGCGGTGTTCCGTGAAAAATTCCCGGAGCACGGCACAGATATAGTTGCCCAGCACGTCCCAGAAGGTTCGGTAGAACTCGGCGGGAAAACCATCCGGGCCCGGCGCGGACCCAGTTTTCATTCTTGACAGGGCAAGGAGCACCTCTTCGGGGTTGGGGGGCTCATGCAGGTGAGCGGCTAGGTCTTCGGGAACTTGCGGGAGGTCGCGGAGGAAGGGGTGCGCCACGAGGTTTGCGCGGTCCGCCGTCGATTCAGTGGTTGCCAGGGCCCGGAAGTGGGCGCTGAAACCGGATGCCGACGGTTGGCCTGGTGTTGCTGGCGCGCCTGGGGGTGTCGGCACTGAAGGGACGCGTCGCTCCCGCACTTCGGTTCGTTGGGCGTAGCGCAGCACTTCGGGGTGAGCCGAGGGCCCGACCCGTCCATAGTAGGCTGTGGCTGCATTGGTACAAAGCCGTAGCTGTCGCTGGTAACGGTCGAGGAGCTGCTGCAGGTAGCCCCGCATCAACGGAGTCCCCGCGCCGCCCCGTCGCACGATCCGAATTCGCAGTGAGGTGTCTCGGAGCTGCTCGGCGTGCCGCCGACGCAGGGCACGGCCCTCCGCCACGCACGCCACCCGCCAGCTCTCTTGAAGCCGCTCAAAGGTCGTCGGGTCTGGTGCCGCTCCATGGAGGGACCGGCGCAAGGCTTTCTCAGGCAGTCGCAGCTTGTTTTGTCTCGTAGCAGCCGGGTGTCGAGACGCCAGGTGCGTTGAGAACTGGCTGCGCTGCTGAAGCGGAGCTCTACGAGTACTGGACGGTGGTCGGAGATGTACGTAATGGAGGGAGGAAAGTTCATTGCGCAGCAGGTGGTGACAGAGGGGCTCAAAAACTCGGAGATGTAGCACCTGTCCAGGCGGCTGCTTGAGTCTCTCCGTTGCCAGGTATGCTCGAAAGCGGTGCCATGGAGCAGAGTCCAGCAGTCCACTAGGTCGAAGTTCTGCATCAGGCGTATCAGCTCGCCGGCGTTCCACGTGGTGCGTCCGTAGCCGGGGCCCCTGACATCGCGCCGGGAATCGACGACGCAGTTGAAGTCGCCAAGGAGCAGGCAGTGGCGAGCGTCGAGCAGATGGACGTCCAGGCTCTTGAAGAAAGCCGGGGATTGCGAGCGCTGGGCTGGAGCGTACACACCCACAGCACGAAAGCGCGTGCCGTCCAGGGAGAAATCAAAAGCGATGTACCGCCCGTCGGGGTCAAAGCAGCACGCGCTGAGCCGGAGGAGCGAGCGGTTAAAAATGACGACGCCCACTCCCGAGCTCCGTGTGGTGGCGTATGAAAAGAAACAGTCCACCCCGTACCGCTGCTTGAAGCGGTCCACGTCGCGCTGCCTGTGGAAGTTCGTTTCTTGCAGGAACAGGAGGTCGCAACGGGCGGTTCGGGCGAACTGGAGAACCTCGATCTGTTTTGTCACGCTGCAGAAGCCCTGAACGTTCAGGGTGATGACTCGCAGGTGTGCGAAAACAGGATGGAGGGGGGAGGTCATTGTGTTCACTGCTAGTCCGTGGATGTATCGGACGTGATGCACGAGCTGTCAGACAGCGCGGCGAGGTCCTTCCGCAACCGCTTGGAAGCCGCTGCGGGTGCTGGAGTGGATCGTGGGGACCCTGATTCGCCGCTACTGGAAAGAACTCGCTTCCCGTCTTCGGCACCGCCATGTGGGCTGCGACTGCGGCTGTCGGTTTTTCGCAGTTCCTCGGAAGTGCCGCGGCGACGATCTCGGCCGCGTGGCAGAGCGCTGTCTTTGTCGCAGGCAACCTCGTCGATGACGAGGCGGTCGTCCGACGATGAGGCAGAGTCCTCCGTGATGTCGCTCCAGCTGGGAAGCGGGCTGGGGCGGAGTTCCGGCGTTTGCGGAGGTTCCTCCTTCACCAGTAGTTCCTCAGAGCCGGGACTGGTAGGAGTGGGCGCGTGCACAGATGCAGTCTCGACCGCGTTCGAAAGCGCGGCCTCGGCCGCGTCCTGTGACGCGTTCGAATTCGCGTCGGTGGCGCTTGCCGGCTTCGACTGTTGCGATGTCGGGGCGAGCTCGGACGGGGTCGTCACTGGGGGCTCGGTGGGGGCAGGCGTGTCGCCGGACACTTGAGTGGCGGCCGTCGCCGCAGGAGGGGGAGGAGGGGCGGTTGGAGGCCTGTCCTGGGAGTTCGGAGTCTGGGACGCCGGAGTCAAGGCCGGGAAGTTGTCCTGGCCGCAGCCGGCTACGGCTGAGTAGCTGCGACGCTGGGTGCAGTCGACAGTGGCGTGGGCCGCCCCGCAGCGTCCGCAGCCGGCCGCGCAGCCGACGGTGTCGTGGCCGAAGGCCGCGCAGCGGGTGCAGTAAGGCACGTTACAGGCCGCCTTGAGGTGGCCCTCCTGCTGGCAGCGTCGGCAGACTCTCTTGAGGCCGCGGTAGTCGAAGGTGGCCCGATGTCCGGAGACGCGGAGGAAGTTCGGCACCGGGGTAGACTCCTTCATCTCCATTCGGATGTAGCGGGTGCCCGTCCGGAGGTTGGGGTGATCTTGGTAGACGCCGAAGCGAATGTCCAGAACCTTCCCGTAAAGCGAGAGGGCGGCGGCGAGGGCTTCGTTTCTCACATAGATTGGTAGGTACAGGCACGTAATGGAGGTCACCTGCGGGCCTACCGGGACGATGGGGACGCTTGTTCCGCCGATGGTCAGGGCCCCGGCGTTGACGATTCGGCTCATGGCCGACGACGATGTAACAGACAGCTGGAAGTTGGTGCCTCCCAGATGCTGCACGGAGAACAATTCGGCAGTGCCGACAATGGCCGCCGCCGCGTCGAAGATGGAATCCACCGACGCGCCGGGCGGGCAGGAAACATCGAAGGTACATGCCTTCGTAGGCTGGGGCGGCGATGCGGGTGTCATGGCGCCGCTGACAACGTAGACTAACTCGTCTACGTTGCCATGGAAATCGCCATCTTGGTCCATTTAAATCTTCGAAGCTTCCAGGGGGTCGTTCTAAACCAGTCGCGCCAAGATCACCATGGAGCACCATCGTACTGGAAGCGTTCCTCGCCAATATAAGAGTCTTTGGCACTTTGTATGCGATCAACTTATTAATCATGGCCATCTCCATGGATCTCTTACAATTATATTGTTCTTCTAGCGTATTTCAAGACAGTAAACTTATTTTTCAGTGCCTCCAAGCACCGACACAACATCTGGTGGTGGTACGAAGGTGAACGCTTGTTTCGCCGGTGTGTGGTTAGCAAAATCTTGGTATACAAAAAACGACTCCATAAAGCTACCCGTCACCAGCGAATCTAGATCGGCTCACCAAGAACGGAGGGGTCAAGGAGAAATTGCTCATTTCACGGACCAAGATGGCGACCACACGGGGAGCTTGGCGTTACTTTCCCAGGATCCAGTGACTTTAGTTTGCAACCAGCGCGGTGTCGGTAAAGTCGTCGCGTTTTTTGTGGACCTTCTATGGCTATGCAGTCATGCGTGTACGTGAGCGGCGCGTGCTTGAACGCCGATTATGCCTGAGACGCGTGCCCCACTGTCGAAAATGCCCTGAAAGGTGACCTTCCGAGCATAGCGCCCGCAAGCCGCTACCAAAGAAACCGTTCCTCTCAACTTTTAAACTATTCTTTGAGGCCGCCATTTTTGGGCCAAGCTGTCTAGGGAGCAAGAGAGCTGCGTCATTGTTTGTCGCGGATGCGAGTGTCTAAATGTATTAGACACGAATGCTAGCGTCAATGCTGGACATGAACTCGGTTCTAGTCACAAGTCTCGCACTAAAAGCGATGCCCAAAATATGGCGGCCGAATATGTTACCCGTGCGGTGTTTTGAAAGGAGTTACCAAAATCGGTCGAAAGAATATTCCACGTCAAGTTTTTGTCTGGTGAAAACCAGACAGGCATAAACAATGCAAAATTTAGTAAACATCAACGCTGGACTTCAAAGCAATAACGGTAGATTAGAACGCTTTTCAGAAGTTTCGTTTTGAATTCCGGCGTAGCGGGCCTCGCATGCACAGTTTGACGGCCTCAGAGCTTAGCGGAATTAAGGAACAACTAAATCTTTTTTTTAATCTACGATACACATTTTTTTACAACCCTACCATGAAAATACGCTTTATCTTATATGAGTAACAAGTCCCATACTCACATGTTTTGGTAGTGTTTAAATACTGCCGTGTTGTAAGAGTGCCTTTTGGTTCTTTTTATTAGGCCGTCAAAGACAAGGAAGCACCCCTGGACAACTGTTGGGGTTTCGTTGACCGCACAGCACGCCCATATGCCGTCCATCAAAGAATCAGAAGCCATACGTTTCTGGTCACAAGAGGGTGCTCGTCGTGAAGTACCAGGCAGTGATGTGCGCAGACGGCATAATTTGTCAGCTGGACGAACCCTACGAAGACCATGGGCATGATGCAAGGGGTCTAACATGTTTTTCGTTTTTTTGGCTCAATATTAGAATGCGTAAACTGATCACAGTGAATCATATCCAAGCTTTTGTACCGAGCGAAATACTTGTCCAACTAGGCTGAAAGGCATCTAGAAATATTTTAATAAAACAACATTTACTAACGACTGCCATTTTACTTCTCAGATGTGCGTGTGAATATTGCATCTAATCAAATTACAGTGTTACTGTTGACTTCAGCATTGTAAAAGTAGCCTGTGTTGCGTGGCCTTCTATTGCAAGAAAACACCGTAGCACAAGTGAAGCTGA
The DNA here is from genome assembly GCA_037355805.1 of Ixodes ricinus. NCBI lineage: Eukaryota > Metazoa > Arthropoda > Arachnida > Ixodida > Ixodidae > Ixodes > Ixodes ricinus. The sequence continues at coordinate 2,773 of JAZHYW010045415.1, read as the reverse complement.
AACTAGGCAGGAGCTCGAGACGAAAAACGCACTTTCAAAAACACACAAAAGAAATGAAAAGAAGTGTAGCCAAGCAAAATGGTTTCATGTCATCCCCAAGGCAGATACGTACACTGCGCTCCACTGTTAATACGAACACGATAAAATCGCTTTTATTTGCAGTTTATTTCTTTGACAGCTATTGAGAGCGCTGAAATTTTGTCGCTCAGATTAGTGCCCCAAACGAGCGCTTTATTCCACACCAATAGGTTGATGTCAGCCCCTCGAATTTAAGGTGAAAAATAAAAACAGGAATTGATTGTTCCCGCTAACGGTGTCGCGCAGTGTATCATAAACACTAAGGTACCCTCATCACAAACCGAAGCATACGAAGAAGAAAAAACTTATTTCATTGGGAAAACAAAAAAGTAGAGATATAAATGGAGCACTCACTTTCGCTAATTTGCACTGTCTTGCTGCCTAAAGTAACCTGAACAAAATATCTGTCCGTTTGCCGACTGCTTGCATAGAAAAATCGAGCCCGCTGGCTTAGACAAGGCAGCACCTGTTCCCACCGTTCAGGGGCCGTGAAAGGATTGCGGCCAGCGATTTCCCGAAGCAGCCAGAGGTTCTCGACCACCGTGAAACGTTTTCTTGAGGACGCCGTTTCAACACAAAGTCTGCGCAGCCATCTTAGTGCAGCGAGGTTCCAGTCAACGGCTCGAAGCGTGCCTTCCAACGTATGGCTTTCAAGTGGCGAGCACCCATTTCAAATTCCCTTCCAAAAAAACACCATCTACTGAAGCTTTACTGAGAGTGGAACGCGCTTCCTAAAATGGCGAGGAAAGCGGAGCTGACGCTTCACGCTCAAATCCCAGAGCGGGTCGCGCATGCGCGATGGCGACTCCGCTTTCCATAGAGCGGAGCGAGAAAGCGAAAACGGTCTACTAAAGCTCTCTGAGACTGCTTCCATAAATCAGTCCCCGCGCGCGTTGCATTCTGGGAACCTGTAGACCAGGAGCGGAACGCGTATGGATTTTGCTTCCCACTGATTGGGTATACTAGAATGGTTCTAGTTTTAGTACACCCTACCACTGATTTCCACAATGCATAGCCTGGCATTGCGCCACGATGAGGCGCTTCAAGTTTTGGAATAAGTCTACCGACACCCTGCCCGTTCCAACCTGGATGAGCATCGTACCGGCATGCGGTCGTGTATCACTACGGCGTGGTGCACGTTAAATACTCCCGGACGCGGTTGTATTGTATTGGTTGAACTGCTCAATTAAAGCTGAGAGACAAGTCGCCCGTTGAGGGAGACTAACTGTATAAACGTACAAACACAACAATTTTTTTCGCGCATCATCTTGTCATTGTTGTTTGTTGTTGTCCTTGAGTGGCTGTTTGTTGGCGAATACTGTCGCCTACCGTGAACCACTACAACACTCACGACCCGGCAGAACCATTCTCAGTCTAATTCAAGCACTTAAACTCCCGCTTCCCGACTTCCCATGAGAACAACCCTCCTTGGGTATAACACATCGACCTGGTGGAAAGCAAGCCCATTCCGAAGAACGCGAGTTTCAGACATCCATATCGTCAGACAGCGCAAGCCACTACCCACAATAAACGAATACAGGCCTTGGAAAGCTCGGCGGAGAAGCTAGCCGTCTACACAGACGCGGCTTTCGCGACACTTCCAGACCAACTTTCCACGGTCGCAGTGGCAATACCAGGAAAAGGAATTATATCTTCCAAGCAATTACAAAACAGCACCTCCGTCAAGGGTGGCGAACTCGGAGTGATTCAATATGCAATTGAAACAATCCTCAACGAAACAACCATTAGACCAAAATAGCTACACGTTTTTACGGACTCGGTGGCTTCGCTCACCGAGTGCAGAAATAGGAACAGCCCCTGCAAGAGAGCAAAATCCATAAAAAAGATGGCCCTCCAACTTTCTCTGCAAGGCACGAAGGTCCAGCTGTCCTGGGCGCCCGCCCACAAAAGGGATAGCTGGTAATGAGCAGGCCCACTCTGCAGCTCGCGCGCTAATAGCTACACTCCATGACGAAGGCGAAGACGACTATGACCCCGACGAAGCTACACAGCAGATCAAATTTTCGCCCCGTACTGCGCTGAAGGAACATCTTCCACCCATCTCCGACCCACTGCCGCGAGGCTTTGGGCGGAGAACGAGGGTGCTCTTAAGGCGCATTACAACCAATACCGCCTGCACGCCGAACATTAAGCCCGGTTCACACAGTTGCGTTTGACTGCGTTTGACTGCGTTGCGGCAGCGAGACACCAGGACATCCCTGCTGCTTATATCGGGTGCCAAGAAGATTCCTTGAATTGGGTTCCACGCTTCATATGAAGCACAGATGTGCCAGTGACTCGCTTTCGGTTCTCGCCGCAACGCAGTCAAACGCACTCAAACGCAACTGTGTGAACCGGGCTTTAGAGCAGCGTGGGAAAAGGCGCGCACACCACCGACATGCTGCTACTGCAAGGACCCCCAGCATGCGGTCGACCTAGTTCACCTGTTATGGGGCTGCAAAGGCCTTGAGGCAACAAGGAAGAAGCACCTAGAGGACGGGGTGACATCCATGGAGGGCTGGGTATTTCCCCCAGGCCCTCCGGATAAGCAATACCAAACTCTACGCACGCTTCTGGATTATATCCACGAAGCTGGCATAGAAGTACATATATAATTCCCTTCCCCCCATACCGCGAGTCCAGGCCGCGATGCTATTGACTCATTCCCTCTCCCTTTCCCTTAAAGTGGTTCAAA